>JAULCE010123319.1:0-12262 GCA_032359355.1 Macoma nasuta | reverse complement strand
TTTGAATGGTCATATGAGAAGGTCAAGGTCATTAATTAAGGTCAAAGGTCAAATTTAGGGGTCAATGTGCAACTGGGTGCATATGTGTAGTGTTTCTCAAACACTGCTTTCTTGTTTGACACATTTACAAACACAATTTTGAAAAATATGAAGTGTATGTTGAATTTCCTACAAAATTGTCTCAATTATTCAAAAAGATATTTTTTCTATCTACTTGATAGTCTTCCTTTTACAAAATGGGTTAATTATTAATGCTTCTAAAATAGCATATGACTAATTGAGATACGGGAAACTTCCATGGGTTAATTCTACCGACATGAGTAAGTTTTTTCTACAGCGAGACACAGTTGAAATGTAATTAAATATTATATTATACTAGTGTGCATTAAGGTATAAGTAAAGGCAAACGCAAGTTAATAGTTATATTACTTTCAGATGCATCTAATACAGATCTAACGGTTGTCCTAACCCATTAGCAGCTATAATCATTATAAACATTACAACCAGTTCAGTCTCAGATGATCAGATAAGCCATTCAAACACGGCGACTGTTCCGGGACTACAATGTTTGTCACAAACCTACCACAGAATCGAGTTTTCAGGGTGAAAATTATATATATACTTCCAATGGTGAATGGTGTGAAACGTTGAATGAAACTATAGGTCACTCGATGTTACTGTTGTTGAACGTTCTTAAACGTACGTGTCTCTCTACACGTGTTGACATAATGACAAATGCGACAGGAAACCTGACCATTGTTTTCAATAGTCTTTTAACACTGAAGCCGCTGCTAATATTTTCGTCTGTTCGATGCCTAGCTTATTGATTCTTTCAGAACATTCCGATTTGCATCAAATTATACAAAGGTGGTGTCTGGGTGTCAAACAGCTTGGACCCGGATTAGACGCTGAGTATTGATCTAGATCCAAGCTGCTTCCGAAAATACAACAGTCTCGAAAAGCGGGATACGTGTCAACCCGGAAATAAAACAATGCTTTGGAGACGACACTGTGTCAGTTATGTGTTAAGAAAAAGAATAGAAATTTCTTCAATTTGCATTGACGTCATTGCTGTCAATGCTAGCAATAAATGTGTTTCTTTAAATGCACCACATCCAGGTCGTAGACCTAGGAAGACTTAAAGATAAAATGAGTACACGAAAACCTAACATTGTCGGTGTTCTGACAAAACCTCGTATCTTCCACTTCGGTGAATCGGCACGTACGAGGTTTTATAAATTGTCATTGAAGATCGTCTAAAAACACGTAATTGTGATTTTTGAAAATGGCTGTTACGTAGTTTTAGAAGAAATTGTTGGTTTTCTTCTAAAACCACGTATGTGCAATTTTTGAAAAAAAAATACGAGGTTTTAGAAGCAAAACGACGAGGTATTAGAAATTGTGATATATTTTTCGAAGCATAGACTTTTGGGCGAAAATTCTCAAAAGTAAACATTATAAGTACTGAGATACAAATTAAAACTTTAAATTTCGAAGGCTCGGTCTTGGATTGAAATTTTTTAACAATCGGTAAATTCTTTCAGCAGACACTGTCTTGGAGTGTTCTGTTGTATAACATGTACAATAATTATATATATTGACGTCGTGACGTAATAATGGTGTGTGTTTGTTGGTAACGTCGGATGACGTTGCATAGTTACCTAACAATATTATTTGTTTATTTGCCCTGATTAGTATACGAAACCATTCGGAAATATAAAATTATGTATAAAATCCATGTAGTGTATTTCTATCTTTTTCTTATATAAATAGAGAGAGAGAAACGGAGAGACAGATAATCAGTGAACGAACCATTAAGATATACAAAGACACCTACTCGAACAGATACGGCAGCAGCGCCTAGCTGTGACTATGGGTGCATTAGCAAGACTGAAACATATGAATTCCCAATAGAAAATCTTCAACCTCAGCTATATAAAAAAAAACATCATCACAACTCTCTGAAATGGGTAGGCACACTGGCATTCGGGCTAGATTAGCTTATATGTTGGTATACTATTAAGGTTATACCATTTAACACATGCTATGAGCATTCGTGATGAAAGTTGCTGGGTCTATAAGATACATGAGTTAGAAGTATTTATATACAATTGTATTGATAAAGGGAGATAATTAATTAACTCTTACAGCATGCTTTCAGGGGCGTATGATCTATTTATAAGTACAAGCTCATTGTAGTAAATTATTATAGAGAGAGAAAGATAATCAGTGATCAAACCACTAAGGTATATACAGACAACTACTCGGACAGAAACGGTGGCAACGCCTAGCTGTGAACGTGATTGCAGTAGCATTTAGTCTGTTCTTCCGTTTATTTTGACTTGAGTCGCCTATGGCGGTGAGAAGGTTGATAGAAAATCTAAGGATTGGTTTTGTGAAGTGGTTTTGTGTCAGTAAAGATAGGATATGGTGTATTGACATTTCTTGTACTCCCTGCAAATACAACGAAGACACATACTTTTTTACAAACAAAACAGGTACACGTAATACAACAAGGAATCAGCGTTTTTGTACGCTACCTCATGTGACGCCATTTTAAAGCATGAACGTTTATTTTTGACGTAGTGCTGAAAGAACGTAACGGATTTGTTATTTCAAAAGAAAATGAAGGAATTAACGTGAATAGTAAGGACTTACCTTATATTTATATAAAGCATGACACAATTTATTTGCTATCCCGATACAATTACTGGACAGAAAAAACATGATATAAAGATAATGTCTGATGAATATTTTAAAATGTGTAAATTTGTCATACTTGTTGTGTTTTTTTAATTACAAACAGATGGTTCTTCGCAAGTATTTAGACTTTTGAGAAAGCTTTCGGTATATATCTACCAAGCTGGCCTTTGACTTGCATTTGACAATGTTGTAAATAGTATCAATCAAATTAGGAACTATGTTGCCGAACGGATATTTCTTCGATATGGTTTAATAAAATTTCTGATCCTTTCCCGGACAAAATGTCTGTTATAATTGATATTGGACTCTGTAAGGGAATTGTTTTTTGTTGGAGTTGTGATAAATCATTCCTACATTCTGCGTTCGACAGATATTGTAATGCAGCAGTGTGACCACGATCAATACTGCATACGTGTTTTAAGAGGTTATTTTTCACAGTAAAAAAGGTTGTAGAAAAGTATGGATATTTAGATTGAATTTACTGAGACGTGAAACGGAATGTTCTTATTTCCAAATAAACGTATTTGTCAACGTGTCAATCGTTTTGTTGTTTGTAACCTGTGCATACATATTTATAGTCACTTTAACGTTTAAAAGGAAACAAAAACCGTGTCTCCACCTGTCTGTGATAACGGTCCTCTAGGTATCAGGCTGTTTTAAACATTAAGATCATTAGTCCAAATATTAAGATCTCGGAAAAGTTAAAGTCAATTAAATTATTTCGATTATTTATTTCGTTTACATATGTTATCCAACACCAGTAACAACAGACTATTTAAAATAAACGCTTCGCAGCGAAACTGTTTATTCTTTCGATGCCACACTCAAAAATCATCAACTAGTGTAAGAATATCCATTTCTACCGGAAGTGGTTTGTCTGGGGTCCAATCATTGAGAACCAATCAAAATGTTGTTGGTTTTTAAATACATCAAACTTGTTTAATATAACAACATGTATTGACGTAATCAGGCGGTTTGAATCATAGATAACCTTTGACACAACCCAATAATGGTCAAAACCTCAGGTAAGTAGATGCTACAAAAGTAGATAAAAAGGTCTTGCAGGACATACCACATACAAAACAAACAGCCAACCAAACAGCACAGAAACAAATACTCTCTCAACACAATCACATCCGCACACTCACACACACACTCACACACACACACACACACACACACACACACACACACACACGAGATCACAAACAAACGCAACATATAGAAGACACACACGAACAAAACACAGACATAAAGCTCGGGTGAAGACAGGAGTACCGCCTTGGAACGGTCAGTGGCAAACACGCCACTGGGGGTTTAAACCGGTTTAGGGGTGCCCAATCTCACTCCTATTCCATCATCACCCCATCAGATCAGACGTACAGTGTAAATAAACGGTATCCCCGTCCGACTGCTCCACAATATCAGTGATGGCAAATCCAATTGTAAAATATACGTAAAACATAGAACTTTTAATATTCATTGACTGTTATCGCCAATCTTTATGTACTCAATGACTTGTAGAAGTCAGAGTAACTGTAGAGCAGTCACCAAGGGCACGACAGAATTGTCACAATACAAATATCCGACATACTCCATAGAGTATTATGACCTTTCTGTCGTCGCACAAGCGAATAGGGAGGCGTGGTGCCCAACTGTAAAAGGACTAACCACCAAACATGCAGTGCGTTGTAATAGGCTTTGTTAGTGCATTAGTTAACAGGATATGAAACGAGTGTTAGTACGCAGGTGTATCACAGCCTGGTAAATTGGTGAATACGTGTGTTTTGAAAACGTCGTCTATCTTCGTAAAACAACTTGTATCTGGCATTAAGTGATTTTAGCACAAATAGTCGATGTTCTTCTAAAACCACGTATTTGCCATTTTTGAACATTTTAGAAGAAAAACCGACGACATTGTATATGTTCTTCTAAAACTACGTATACACCATTTGTTTTAAAATGGAATTATCAGGTTTTAAGAATAACACTCAAATAAGGTCAATTTGCCGATATGGCAGTTACGTGTTTGTTGAAGAACACCTACTACTTCATGCTAAACGATGTAGCTGCCATTATACTAAAGTGGCATGAAGATCAACGATGTGCATTTGTTTACGCTGTCAATACACACAATCAACATGCATTGACTACAACAATTTCCATCATTTTTAATAAAATGTGCGTTATCGATGTTTATCGCCATGTAAATACTTATAAAATGCAAAACCTCTCCCACAAGGACTGAGAGTGTCAAATTTTGTCTATTGATTTGTTTGGAATCATCTTTCATTCGTACCTGTAATGCAACGCTTTTGAGATTATGACACCAAAATTCTCCGGTGAGATTTTGGATTCTAGTATTCAGTAATGACTGATAGTTAGATGCACATTTAATCTGAACTAATTCTGTATGAATTGTTGTCCACTTTATCTTGAACGAGGCACGAGAGTCCTATCAAACGTCATGTGTAAATAGCTAATTTTACTTTGACAGAAGATATCAGGTTTTTGTGGTATCGTTATCGAATTACCATGTCAGTGTTGTCTAAATAACCGAGTATTTCACCTAGACTTTAGGTTTTTCTTTTTCAAATTGAAAACCAAATTCCTGGTAACTTAACGGAATAGACCTGCGCAGTGTTAATGCATAAAAAATTCTCGGCTACGTCTTTAATGTATAATAAACCAATAGTATACATGCATTCCTAAACATGGGAGCCTGTATAAGCGCAAACCGTAACAACGTATCTTGTTCTTTCTTGCAATGTGGAAAACAAAATCGAATACTGCGGGTTTTTAGCTTTGGAGTTCCATTAGTGAGTATGAGTTCTTACCCTTGAATTCGTTTTAATGAATATTTGATATCGTGCTGCTATATCAATACATAATAAATGATTTTGAATAATCCTTAATTAATTTATTGTAGTTTGACGTACTTATGTATAAGTAATGGTGTATGGTTTTAGACGTCATTTGTTTCAGTTAAAAATGATAAAAGGGGATGATCTTTATATAGTTTTGAGTTAGCACGTAAATGCAACGTCTACCCGTTAAAACCTGTTCCTGGATATGTTTATAAAAATAAATATCGCGTTCATAAGTGTGTTATTTTTGTTATTGGTTCTAAAACAAAGTACTGAAACTTATCAAAGGAACGGATTTACCGGTTTCCCTTGATTCGCTGCACGTACATTGGTTCAAATTTCTCAAAAACCATATATTGCGTGTTATTTAACTCATCAAGAATACGTTGCTGAAAGGTGCCTTTGCCATACTGGTTTGATTCTCCCCCGACTCGGTTTAGATTTGATATCTATCTGATAACTTTAAGGTATTGTAGCATGTAGTTGGCCACGACTATGCAGTTTTCTTCGACAATCAAACACTAATTGTCTGTTAACAGCTCAACCATTATAAATAAAAACAAAACCAAAAATAAATATTTATCGTGTCGCTGAATTTGCTGTTTGTTAAGGGTTTTGAACAGTTTCTAATTTGTTTCACATTTGCTTATATTATGGGTGCGGATACATTTTCATGACTGTTTTATCAGCTGGTTGGTGCAATTTTGAGGAGACTAAATAGTCTGGAACTGATGACAACGAATATATTATCGAAAACATTTCGTGGCCACAACATGTTGGGATACAGCAAATCGCTTGGATCCGGCAAACGTCGTCCTCTGGAAAAAAAGGAAAACAATTTGTCTCATATTTATGTTCAATACGGCTCGATTTGTAGTCAAATGCAAACACAAAATCAATAAAACCTTGACAAGTACAACTGATTTTGTCTAACTGTCATTCATAATAAATTATATTACAATGTTCGCAACCCCAAGATTTACAGACCGACTCCAATCGCTAATCAATCAACTTATATGTTATCCTAGACTTATCCACAATGAACGCGTCTTGTATAAGAGTGTTTTGCCTACAAGAGAGTAACTGGAAATTCTCATTGATTTTAGAAATAATATAATTAACAATACGGAAGGATTAAAAGGTATACATATGAGGTAAAGGTTTAATACGTGTTTAACTTAATAACATTTTACCACATGCTTTTTGGTTATTTCTGTATTGATATCAACACTAATCTGGACCGGCTTTCACAAAGTGACTCGAGTCGAAGTCGTGTTCAAACTCAACATTTCAATCTCAAATATTAACCTCAATGTTGTTGCTACTGCATTAAGATTTTGTCTGCCTGTGAATCATTTCATGTTACATAGGCAGACACAAAAGTTGTGCAGTAGCAATTAAATTGAACGAGGTATCAAATTGTGAACTTTTTAGTTTATTCATGCACTTAGTGAAAGCCAGACCTGTACATTAAAGGGTTCTGCGCACTATCCATTTCATATTCATGAACTAGCATGTTTCCATTTCCGTCAGATGTTCTCTCCCTTTCAAAGTTAACGAATTAATATTAAAAAGTCGACGAATCAATATAAACATCAACGACCATGTACCTGTTCTGGTACATGAGTCATAGCAAAACGTGAAAAGCAATGTTTTGTTTAATTTTGATCAGAATATACAATCCGTAACAGTGTCTTGTCAATTATTAACACGGTAATTACATACTGTAACTGGTATCAGAGTTAATATAACCACTATGTATTTTTATTCTACCCACATACCGTATGAGCTAATCAAATTGTTAACCGAATTAACAGTCTTGTGTATAGGGCTGCATGTTTATCAACATACCAAAACTACCATGCAAATGTGTTTCTACTCATTCAATGTCAAAAAGACAGCAATCATATGAGTTTGCGAGAAGTTGATCGAAATGTTGCCAAATCTTTGCTCATCAAAAGCCTTTTGACGTCTATACATAAGTTCTATCCAGGTCAAACGCTGATCAGGTGAATCAACGTTTGAATATATTTATTGTTGTTTTGTTCATAGTTGTAATCCGCAGTAAGATCCAACACACACATTTATAAGGAATTATGGCAAAAGGAAGAAACTGTACCTTATCATATAAATCAGTTTTAAACATGTCCCTGACAAACTCAGTATCATTGTATTTACTCTTTGTATTGTAAAAAGCAAGTTCGACGATTGTTCGCTGGTAAGTCGAAGGAAACATCAATATTTCAGTTCCTGTCGAATGTTTATCATAAATCGTCATTTTAGCCATGTTTGAATTAAAATATAAATAGATTATTCCACGAGTTGTCAAACTTTATGATATAAACTTTTATTTAACTCACTGTTGAGGCGTTAAATAACATTTTACTTACCCAATCAATTAAAGATGATAACTCGTGCAAGTTCTCTGTCATGCTGTTCTAATTTTGTCTAAAATTATATTTTTGTTGAATTATTGACCGCTTTGTAAGTCTATGTTTATTTCGTACCATTGATATTACATCCTCAGTGCAAACACAACTTCTTTCAGGATTAGTAAAGGGCTACACTTTACACTAATTGAGTAATTTATGCTTGACTATTATTTTATATATCTCTTTCTATCTTTGTTTTGTCCAAGTATCTTGGTATTGCAATAAAGATGACAATGTTTCTTCAGTCAAGCGCATGACAAATATATTTGATAAATATATACTATTGATATTGATTGATGTTTCTCATTTTGCTTATCAATGTGTAGAGTACATACAGAACAATTATTTTGCGTATGTTATGTTAGATACACGTACATGTACTTATCTATTATATTTTTATGCTGTAGACCAGATTTTCTTTTAATGTTCGATATGTAAAAACAATATGATAAAATATGAGAAATGTGTTTGCATAAATTAGAAAAAATGTTGCGGATGATCAAATCTATTAATATACAAATTCATTATTTCAAGGCTTACAGGTTTTTCATTCAAACCGAACCATGTACACCAGATGTTGCGAATCAACTTGATTATACTTGATTGTCATAGCTTAGCGTATTAGTGTTTGTGTGAGGCTAGTTTCAAATCTTATTTAAGCAAAATATGTTTTGCGATATTGACATGTCTCGATTTCATTTAACTCATTATCTCCTACACTATATTTAGATTGTGACGTCATTATTCTATTGTTAGCTTACTAAACATAATCTCAAAGACAAAGTACTGCTTAATGTCAATGGTTTTGAAGACATTATGGGTAATAGAGCATTTGCTCCACGGGAGCAAATGCTCTATTTCTCATAATCTCTTCAAATATCAGCCACAATAGATACGCAATTAAGCGTCTCAATAAGGGAATGAGTTAAGTGCCGTTTCGCCATTTGTATTTGTTTAATCGTCATTGCGAGAGATAGCTTATATTTAGAGAATCTACGTAAACATCAGAAAGCTCAGGGATATTATGTGGTGTGAACGCAGCTGAGTACTTGCTACAAATATTTACCACTATTATTGCACAAGCTTCCCTCGTCGTATATATCTATTAAAAGTAGGCTTACAGTTTAATACTTTTTTGTATAAAACATGACATTCATCGTGGCTGACATAATGAGTTGTTTTTTGCAAACAGAAGTATGTATATAAAACAGCAACATTTCATATAAAGTCATATTTTCTTTCAAAAATCGTAAAAAATGCGTGATACCCTTTTACCTTTTACACGTGTATAGACTTTCAACAATATTACCGTCGAATCCGTGAATCTTGCCAGCTGAACATGCTTTAATATTGAGTATCGACTGTTTAAACTATCATTTCAGGGACTTTTAGCAAGCTTTGTTTACATGACAAGTTTCGGTTTCAAGCTTAGAAGCCCTAGTTTATAAATCGGAAGATCCCGTGATGTTACTACATGAGTAAAAGATTACCATAAATGCATGTATAAGTGTGATATGTAGTGGTGAGTGTCAATGACTACAATGCATTTCATTTTCCTCCGCGCTGGTTCGAATCTCATTGTGAACAGATAAATATGTTTACCTGCAATAAAAAAATAAGAAGCTTTGAATGCGTAATTTTCTCTTCATGTTTATTCATTTCTCTTAAAAAATCATTTCTATAGCAGCTCGTGTAACGAGCTTCTATTTAGTTGTCGCAAATTTATAAGCCTCACAATACAGTTGAAAGTAATCCCTCAAATAATGCATATCCTCTTGTTCTCGCTCATTCAATTTGATTTTTTAAACGTAGAAATACGTATGAAAACTTTCACGCATTCAAACAATGTGGGAAACATGCACACATGACCAAAGAAACAGCGCTAACCTTTCAGCCGAACAACCAAATGTAATGACTTCATATGAAATAAGAATAAGCCCAACAACGCTTCTAATTATTTAAGTACTCCTTCAAAATAGTGTCATCCTCATATACTAGCGTATTCAACATAAATTCGTATAGTGTGGTAAGACAGTGTTCTTCCGAGACCGCGATATCATTTCAAACAAAATGAAAACGTTACGCTGTAAAATGTCCAGCTGAAATGAATGTCGCGGACGAATTATCGCCAGTCGTCTCGGCACACTCTGTTTTTTTTTTTTTTACCAAAATCAAAAGTTCCGAGACGCTGGGATTAGTATGACCCTGTAGCCATGGTTCATTCAAGATGTCGCACTTGCGCATACAAATTAGAAATAGCGCATACCAATTAATCACGCGACGATCACCGAACGCACATTATTTTCTGACTGAATTCCATAAAGTGCAGAAATCTTCCAAGCACACCGCTTTCGCATCCTCCCGATGTTAAACTAGCTTTCATTAGCTGGCAGACTTTTTTATGACGCTGTCAGCCAATCAGCGTGGGTCTTTCATACCACGCATAAAAATATGTCAAACTGACAAAATTTACGATCAATTATTTAGTCGCCAAAACAAAACACAATGTCTTACTGGTTTTTAAAACTGTTCCCTACTTTTTAGGGCTGGTCAGACAAGTTGTCCCCAAATTTGACAATGCTTGGCAGAACATTGAGTTTGGATACACGCATTGAAACTAATTGAAAAAAGCATGCATCAAAGATTGTCTTATATTATAATTTATAGACTACTTCTCTGACCCTTCAATGCGAGCTGCTATTTAGGCCCTTGAGGACTTTGATTTAAAGTTGGTATTTGGCACGTGAATACTTTTGTCGATAACACTAAATATAAGTAAAAGATTTCAATTTTCTCACTGACAGTGTCAGTTTAGGAAAGGAATCGTTGCCTGTCTTCTAAACCCGACGTCAAATGTCCACGGAAATCTGCAGTCAAACAACGTTTCACGTCTATAGAATGAAACTACATTGCAAAAAATGTTCATTGCAAAACCCCTATAGTAATACCTTGTCCACCTGTCCAGCGAGTAACCCAAGCGGATATTTTTTTCTTCAAAATTCATTAATCTGATGCATCTAACAATAGATACGTACAAAACACACGACGATTTTGTGCATTTGTACATATACAAACAATATATAAAAAAAACATTGAAATAAAACTTTAGTCTTGAGCCAGATTTGAATCTCTCGAACCTCTGAACTTGCACAACTCCTCTACTACCACGGCTAACTTCTTTTTTAATTGTCATTCAAACGTATCGTATAAACTGAAAGGAACATATATTTGGTAAAACCGAGGTGTACCGAAATTCCTGTTTAACTGTGTGTGCATGCTTATGTAAATCAGCGAGTCCTGAAGGCTACCGATAGCGACCGGAAAATATTCGGGGCAATTCGCCGCAGATAATAAACAAAACATGATATAATCAATCTATTTACTAATAAATTCAACTTTTTTTACCATTTTTACTTCATGAGACATTCTTTACGGTTCTATATAAACGAATCAAAACATTTGTTGTATTGCAAAAATCAAAACAAAATCATGTTTTTGTGAGAAAACATGCCTTTAAAGAAAACGGAATAAATATGAAAAGGTGATTGTTTGCCATGCCTAAATATTTTCCATTCATTTTCGACACCCTCGTAACAGATAAAATTTATAGAAAGTAAGTAGTGTATGTTGAATTTCGTTCAAAATTTTCACGATCATTCAAATAGGCATTTGTATTTCTACTAACTATTCACTAGTCACTAATATGAGGCTTTTAGTCTACAGACGTAATTCGCTATGTCAAAGTTGAGAGACACATTTTATTAGTTCGAATAAATCGAATTTCTTATCAAAGTTTGCCCAAACCCCATGGTTTTTATTCATGTTTTTGTTTTCATTTCAAGCATGAATTAGACATAACTGAAATAGCAATGCTATGATCCTGTCAGTTTTGCATTTGATTGGGCTCTGCATAAAAACGTTTGTGAATAACAATACATCTTTAGTAGGAGGCACGTTTTGTCAAAATCATTGATCAAATGCAATTGAATAGTAAACTAATTGTATGCATTCAGGTACATTATAAATGAGGATAAATGTAACATGATAATATTTTTACTTTTAGATTAACTCTTTCACCGCCAAAGTCGCCTAAATGCGCCATTGAAAACAGTGCAGTCCCAGATATGACGCAGCCTTACAAGGCGGCGTCTGATCTGGGACTTCACTATTTTGCAACAAATTTTAGTCCCGTATTAACAATTTCGTAATATACAACAAATATTTAATCGTCTCTGTGATTTATTCCGCTGAACTATTTTA
>JAULCE010123318.1:0-19840 GCA_032359355.1 Macoma nasuta | reverse complement strand
ACATATCAAAATTCTTTGAACAACTTTGGTAGAGGTCCACCCAAGGATCATTTCTGTGAAATTATTTTGAAATTCGACTAATGGTTTTTGAAGAGAAGATTTTTTAAGTTTTTCACTTTGGTTGCCATAAAAACCAGAGTTTTTCATGGAATGAAATTCTTTGAACAAGTTTGATAGGGGACCATCCAAGGAACATCCCAGCCAAGTTTTGTCAACTTCCATTCAGTGGTTTTAGAGATGTTGTTTAAAAAGTGTGGACGTACGCCAGACGGAGACCGATCACAATAGCTCACCTGAGTATCTCAGGTGAGCTAATAATCAGCAGACCTTTACATCTATTTTACAAATTCACATGTAGACAAAGTTCCAGACATTATTAACACTCAGCTATGCTAATCCATGAACTTGCTTGTTTTAGGAAAGAAGCTCCATATTGCAAAAATATTTATCTGACACAAGTTGTCTTGTGAAACCAACAGATCTTTAGCGTGTCTATAAAAAATGTTATTAAGCGAGCGTTTGGCAGGCTTAATAATTTGTTTTATCACATGACGTAGCTTATCTCCGGGTTAGTATAACGAGTTTGTATATTCTTATACGTACCTAGGTTACGACGGCACGACGGCGCATTTAGCTGTTAGGATGACTATATATTATGTTTAATTTGTTTATTTTGTCATGTGATAAAAAGAATCTTACACTCGTTGTCAATTGATATCAAGTTTAATTAAACTTATTCTGGAAAATGTTGTTAAACTCGCCAGAGGCTCGTTTAATTAAAAATTTCCCGAACTCGTTTAATATAACTTGATATCAAAAGACAACTCATGCAAGATCCTCTATTTTTAGAATACTTTAAGAACTATTTATCTCAAAAGACAACCCATGTCAGATTCTTTTTATCACATTACCACAATTAAAGGATCAAAACAATGTTGTAAATCGCGTTAAGACGATGCCGTTACTGTTCCGTGTCAAAATGCCAATTTAAAGGCAAAGACGATGTTGAGTAATGTGTGGGATCAATTTCTGTGTTAAAAAAAAAGTGACGGGTAGTTACATGACACAACAAAATTCTTACCGGATCTCTTCTTCTTGTGCGTCTGCACTGGGATATCATCCTCCTCAAATGTGTATTCATCTGCTTTATCCACTGCAAATGTAAAACTTGTTTAAGCAAAATGTATAAAATTTGATCAACCCTTTACCTGCTCAGTAGTTATGCAAGAATCCGCCTACTATGCATAAATTAATAGATGGTTTTCATTAACAATATAAAATAAGGGTTATATTGCAGTGTTTTTTTATTGTAAAGTCTGATCTACAAAATTTTATTAAAACAACAGAGAAGACCCTCACCTCAACAGGCAGCTCATATAGGAGCTGTCTAATCTGAGTAAACTCAGTTTGCAAAGGCAGGAAAAGGCATTTAAATCAGGTAAAGGGTTATCCTCCACGAGTATTTGTTAAGACTGCCTATTATGAATATTTAATTACTTTAATTTTCACATATAATGCACATATATAATGTATATTTACTGTCAAAGCTTATAGTTCAGATTCAGATCTATAATATTCTTAATGCACACAAAGTAGTCCCTGATCAGACATTTCCTACAAAAGCCGTCTGATCTGGGACTAATTTGTTTGTAAAGGTGTTAAAAGGCGTGATTATGGAGTCAATGGTTAAAGAAGCTCAACCCCGAAGTTATACATGGTATTTGAAGCATGATGATCAGGCAATC
Source organism: Macoma nasuta (assembly GCA_032359355.1). Classification (NCBI taxonomy): domain Eukaryota; kingdom Metazoa; phylum Mollusca; class Bivalvia; order Cardiida; family Tellinidae; genus Macoma; species Macoma nasuta. Next base: position 18,095 of record JAULCE010123318.1, on the reverse strand, counting down.
TTTCAAAGCAGACATATAAAAAATAAATAACATTGTGCCTTGTTTCAACTTGCAAATTATCATCTTAAAACAAATTCACATGATTTCTGTCAATCATTCTTAGAAACAACAATGTATACTGAACAAAAAAGGTTTAGCAAGTTTTTAGAAACTTTAATCAATCTAATCTATCATAACTCCCCAAGGAAGCAACACATTATGCAGGACATATAACAAGTCAAATATTGCATTATTCGACGTCCGACCTTTTTTGCTCTTTAAATGCTCATTTTTATGTATTTGGAAGTTAAAATCCATGTTTACACTTAATTGTCTGAAATTTAATGTTAATTTATGTGTAGCTTTAGTTTTCATTTACAACCATTTCTCATTGCACAAACAATATTTTGATGAACTTGCTAAACTCTTTTATTCAGCACATTTTACCATTTGCATCAGCTCCTGGTATGTATCCATCAGTGTCAGCACTGTCAGCGGAATCCAAAGTAGTCACGTCTGAAAACAGTTAAGAGCTTTTATTGAACCCTTTCCTCCACAGGCTATTTTTAGACGAGGGGAATCTTATTTTTAGAAAAATATGAAAATCAGGGAAAACCAAGAATGATATTTTTGAATTGTATTGAAATCATTATAGGAAATGGAGCAAATGCTTAATTTCCTACAATGTTTTCAATAACCATCAGTTACAGAGGCGCTAAAAGGCGCATGTGTGGAGGAAAGGGTTAACAAAATTAAGATAAACAAGAGCTGTCAGTAGACAACAAAGCTCACCGATGGGTGCATGTGTAACAACTTAAACACAGACAATGAGGTCAAGGTCAAAGGGGTCAAACTTGTCAAATGGTTGGTCTTTCCAAAGGCATATGTGTGCCACACATGAAAGCAGTAACTCAAAGGGTACAGAAGTTGTGACACTTTATTGAAACTGCTAATGCGAACGGTGACAGTGACGCCAAGGACTGTTTGACAACTTATGATCTCCTGGACATTCGTAAGCAAACAAGTTTCATGAGACTAGGTCAAATACTATTGAAGTTATTGCCAAGGCAAAACACATGAATGCCGCCTACCAGTTACATTAGCTCATATTTTTTTTATCGAAAAACAGACGAGCTAAAAATAAAGAAGCTAAACATATGTTTTATTACACATCATCAACAATTTGAATACACATGGCCTTCATGTAAAATTAGGGGAAATATCCGATTATCTTCCCCTGCATATTGAGGGATAAACACTGATGTAGACCTGTTTAAGAGCAATTGAATAGTCCCTACTACAGGTTTTAGATGACGTCTCAACCAAAATCGCACATACATCGAATAATGACGGTCTAGAGCCCGTCGATTACCCAGAAGGCATCAGCCATGTGGATATCTAGTCAGTAATTCAAGGGAGATAACACATGATTGTTCCCCCATTCAACAACAGTGCAAAGCTCGGCCATGTGTAAAGTACATTACATAACATTTTATTAAATAGGAATTTTGCTTAAATGTGATCAAATTAATTTATGTAAAATAAGTCCCATAACATTAGTTTCTCTTCAAAAGTGGGTGACCGTCCTCTACTGGGTTATTTCAGTAACATTTGCCAAACAAAACACCCAGTTGGTTTCCGACCAAACTCAAAAATCTGGCTAGAGAGCTCTTGCCTTTACCACTGAGCCAGCAGTGCTATCTTATATATAATTGTTTAAAACTGCATACAAGTTTTGGTTATCCCTTTGTTTACATTACATGATCAAAATAAAAGCATTTTGTTTATGCCTTTGTCTACATCACAAGAACAAAATAAAGGCATTTTGGTTATCCCTTTGTTTATATCACATGATCAAAATGATAGTAAACAGATGTATCTCTGGCTGTTAAAAAATCTTTATCACATTCATAGTTATTTATGTATAAATGACTGCAAGTACCATACGTTTATTGAGGCCTTGTGCAGTAATAATTGACCAAAAACAATGTAATATATTTAAGATATCGCCCCAGTTTAGGGTGAAAAGGAGGGGCATTTCTACTTTATGAACTTTTCCTAGGTAAACAAATATACCAGTGTTTAATGAAAACACACCAATGTGACGTGTTTTTTAAAAGTTTTACTCTTAAAAAAATATACTTGCTGAAAGGCCCTGAAAAATCGCTTGTATGACATCCCAGCATTATGTAGATACATGTTAGAGTGGTGTGTTTTCATTAATTGCCAGTATATTTAAGTTGGAATACTATGATTAACTGTATACCTTGACTTGGATCTTGGTCATCTGCCAGAGCCACATTTCCCTCTGCGTCAACAACCAACTCTGAAAGTAGTACATGCATAATAAACCCATTTTTTAAGGCCGATATATATTAATAAGTTGTTTTTTACTAACTTCGGCCATCATCGATTCATTGTACAATATAGTATCTTTTTCAGCTTCAAAAACAGTATATTCCCAGATCAGACGCCACATTATGATCTGGGTATTATATACTGTTTGCAAGGTCAGAGTGCCCCTTTTTGCACGATGTCTGCTTTATTTTATCGCATATCGCATAATTTACTAATCATCTGTATAATGAATCTTTTTTAACCATTTACAAGTTCAGCAGTAATGAAAGACTCCGCCTACAATGCATATATAATAAGATGTATTTTGTACATTGGTACATAAAGCACAGATTTTTACTATTTAAACTTCTTGTGTAAAGTCTAGTCTACAATACTTTACAGGGCAAACAGAGTAGACCCTGATCAGACAGGTCTATCCCGTTTGCAAAGATGTGAATATGCAAGTAATGGTAAATAACAAAAGCACCGCAAGTGAATGTCAAACTCGTCTGCTTTTTTGTTTTGCAAAACTAGAAAGTCAACTATGATGATAGCGGAGTTAACGACAGTAGCTCAACCAATGAACTAAAAAAACAGAGTAATGAACCAATTTAATAACAAGAGCACCGCAGAGTGAATGCCAACGCTTGTCTGTCTTTATAAGTCCAAAAAGGGGCATAACTGAGTAATAATTGAAGCCAGAGTTATGTGACTTGGTTTAGACATGTGTATAGTTCCTAGGAACATGTGTACCATGTTTCATTTGAATATGTTGAATGGGTTTAAAGTTATGGGCAAGATTAAAGTTGTTGTATGAATTTCTATGTCCATAAAGGGGTTTTACTGAAGCCAGAGTTATGTGACTTGGTATGGACATGCGTATTGTTCCTAGGAACATGTGTACCTAGCTTCATTTGAAACATAGAAGATAGTTTCTCGACATAAAACATCATTATCTATTACCATTCAGATTAATGTCCTTCAGTTGTTTTCCAGAGTATTTCGCTGTGAGGTTAAACTCTTGCAGGAGCATCATTTTAGCAATGTCCACACGTTCTATAGTTGTCGACGTCTGCCTGTAGTGTATTTTGTGGATGTCCATACTATGACCGAGATGGTTGACCAACCAAGTTTGCTCCTGCTGGGACAAGTCCAAAACCTGTAAGAAAGGATACAGTGATATATTTCAGCAGTGTTTTTTTAGTCTGGGAACGGGTTCCGTGCTGGAAGATAAGAGAAAATATAGCGTTGAATAGGGCTGAATTAGGAATTTTACTGTCAGGTGCAGAATGCAACAGTTGCAAGTTTTTAACCGTACTTAACTTTAACTTGATGTATATTTTCTTCATACACCAATTTAAAACCCTCATCGGTACAGTTGTGCCTTTAATTTGGAAATTGACACCCTGTGTTATTAGAACTCTCAATTTTCATGAATGTGCCATGGTATACTACAAAGGTTTTAACAGACTGTTGTTGATAAACTGTACCTTCATTTAGGCAAACAAAATTTCTGAAATAATGTTTTATACATTTACTGCAGACTCGATTTTTTTTAACCCAAAAGTTTGGAAAAGTCAGTAAGAAACAACAAATTAATACAGAACACTCATGTTGAGGTATCTTGGTGTGGCCCAAACTAAAGATTCTCTGTGACTGAGAGTTGTCAACTCAAAACAAATGCTAATCCTTTCTAAATAAAATAAGACCAATTATTAAACAAACAACATTTGTAGAGAATGACAATTGCTAGCGAGTATTGTCGCAATTTCCCCCATGGAATACCAACAATAACTTACCATAAAAAAACACAATAATATTAATTTGCAGAACTACAGAATTAATATCTGACCAATATCTAGGTTGCTTCACATCCAGGCTTATTCTTTCAGACTTCCAAGAGATTTGCTTAAATATTAATATTAGACTGACGAAATAGTAAGCAGACAACATTTCTGGGACAGTTACACAACCTCGGATGATTTTACACCATACTCACCAGCTTCTAAGGGATGCGGACAAGTCTTTGATGTGCCGTGCTGTATTTCATTTAATAGAGGGCCCTATAAACATGTATTATATTATGACACTACTTTGAGTAATTATGGTACATACTGAGAGTGACGATTTTATTCCTTAACTTGCTGCCAAAAAATGTCTGCTAAAACTATCATCCCAATCATTTGTCAATGTGATCTCAATTTATACCAGACCCCAGATTCATCTGATGGATTTCTCTAAGTTATCATTGAAGAACGCGAAGCACATTTTAACAGATTAGCTGTGTTTCTTTGCAGTGCAACAGGATCTAGATCTAATCTAGATTTATTCAATAATCCAATTTCAATTGACGAAAAAAATATTAGGGTTGGGGTTAGGGTCCGTCGGCTTACCGAAAACACAGGTATTTGTCTTTTGGCCTTAGTATGTATGCCTCCAAAGCAGGTTTTGGGAGCATAAAAATAAGTCATTAACCCTAACATAAGGAATACGAACCACATGGGACAAATGAAAACGAGCATTTTTTCATACTCAGCTCACCTGTGAAAGAGTGGCAGTGTATTTTCGCAAATTCACAGAAGTGATTTGTTCTGGGCTTTTCAGATTCATCTCGTTGCACAGACTCTTCAGGCTGTCGTATGACCTTAGAACACCCACATCTGAAATATATTAATCAAACATCTGAATGAATTTCAAAACAAGATGGCCATGATGACCCTTCATTGCTCACTTGACAGCCATTGCAATGATTTGACCTAGTCTTCAACTTTTTGACTCTACAGAACATAAACAATGGATACTCAATTTATATGTTTTCAAGGTCATCTTTCCAGTAAGTTTAATGAAGATTGAGCCAAAATATTATCTCTATAATGATCAAATCTAATTTGCTATGATTTCTCCTAGTGACATACCCTTGGACCCCCTCAACTTCAACCCCCACCCCCAATAACCTATGAATCATTTTTACCTAGATTTTGCCAAAGACAACGTTCTCATATGACCATTCAAAAATTCAGCTAAACATAAATGTCAAGTTTGAAGTCTGTATCTGTACAAGTTCAAAAGTTATTGCCAAAGTTACTTTGGCGATATATATTTGATCTTTGACCTTGAAGGATGAACTTGACCTGTGTATGTCATCAATCAAATTGGCAGCCGAATGAGATACATATGCATGCCTATTATAAAGTCTCTATCTGGACTAGTTAAAATGTTATGGACAATGTTAAAATTGGTAATTTGACCTATATATTTGACCGCTGACCTTGAAGGATGACCTTGACATGTTTGCACTAAAAAATTGTGCGGCTTTATGAAATACATATGCATTCAAAATATGAAGTCTCTACCTGTATTATGTTAAAGTTGGACACAAACAAACAGACAGGGCAAAAACAATATGCCCCCAGATATAGATCTGGGGGCATAATTATGACTTTTAAAACAAGCAAATAAAATATATACTACTTAAGTCGGGTTGCTACTTAAAATCAAATTTGTCTTTTGAAAATGCAGAAGAGACAGTATCTTTTATTCTTATAGCGGCAGTTATAAATTATCATTTATTTCTTTAAAAAAAGAGACTTTTACCATCATATCAAAAAAACACTCACTTGAATTGGGAAACAGGTAGACATTGTCATCCCTAATCCCCGATCTTCTTCGCAATGATGCACTTGCAAGGCAACTAAGGAGACTTCTGCAGTCTTTTGGAATGATAACGGGAACTCCTCTGCCATACTGAAACAATTAAAATCAGCTAGATTAACAAGAGTTGTCGGAGGACAATTTAGCTCGCCTATCAGGGCCATCGCAAAAAGGGGCACAATTCAGTCCAAATCCATTTCCGGTTATGGGACTTGACATACAAGGTCATCTTATGACCCTGAATAAGTGTGTAACGTTTCAAAGCAACAGCATACACAGTGTCTGATAAAAGGCCTTGCACGCAAAGGTTTAACCAAAATTGTGAGTCCAAATAGGGGCACAATTCAGTCAAAATCCATTCAGAGCTATGGGACTTGATATACAAGGTCACATAATGACCCTGAATAAGTGTGTGAAGTTTCAAAGGAACAGCATACACAGTGTCTTAGACAAGGCCTTGCACGCAAAGGTTTAACCAAAACCAATGCCAACGCGGACGTGACCACATAAGCGCCACTATTCTTCGAATAGGCAAGCTAACAAGAGTTGTCAGTAGACAACAAAGCTGGCAGGTGGGTGCATGTGTAACAAAACTTAAACACAGATGCTGAGGTCAAGTAAAACTTTAAATTCATGTTAGGCATGTTTACAAGGAAATATATGATTAAGAAACTGAGGAAATTACCTTGCCTCGTGTCTCCAAAACATCTTGTGTTTCCAACAGCTTCTGGTCCAGCTCTGACATGTCTGATCTCATTGCCTTGTCCATATTTGAGATGCCACTCTTTCGTCCCAGATATTCTTTGATTCTTAAAATCAGAAACAACAAGAACTGTCACAGTGAGTGTCAAATGATTGTGTACTAAAAGGGTCAAAAGTTAATTTTTCAAGCTCGAGCTGGAAATTTCAGGCTAACCAATCAAAATCTTGATTTTGAATGCAGAATTTTTGGAACAAGCAGAATTGAAAGACAGTCTTAGATTTAAGTTGGTTCACCTGAAAACCCCCAGCTCAAGATGGAAATGTCCTGGTCAAGATGGATCACTATCGAGCTCGAGCTGCATCTCATTCAAGCCGGATTATCCAGTTCGAGCTTGATTTTGATCCTTTTGGTACACCATAACAAATGCCCGCAAAGTGTTGTATCGAGGTCAAAGGTCAATGTCAAGGTCAAAGGGGTCTGATTTAAGTCTGTGACACTCGGCCATGCCAAAATGTATTCACACACTTAATTTGGCATTCCTAACTGATACGGTGTAGGAGATATGATCCGGACAAGCTTTGAGTACACCGACTTTCCAAAGCAAAAATTAGTGACTTTGTGGAAGGATATGATAACATCAACTTTGAAAGGGATGACGTTACGGTTGTACTGCGTAAGTTCAAAAAAAATTATTCCACACGTTGAATGAGGCAGATTGAGGCAACGAGGTTTGCCAAACAATTTATTTTAAGGGGCACCAAAAGGGACATAGAACCTAAAGGTTTAACCGTTATTATTTCACTGCAAAACGTCATCAATTCACATTAAAATCATAACGGTGAAATTATAACGTTAAAATTCACTAAGAAAAATTATAGACATAAAAGGATAGGTGTGATACAAGAATTTATTTAACCTTTTTCCTGTTATGTATTCATTCAAGACTCCGCCTAATATGCATACATATAGATGTTTGTATATACACATACAATTGGATTTTTATTGCTGTAGCCTGCAGTATATCGTTCATTTACAATATTCAATATGGCTAACAGAGTAGACCCAGATCAGGCAGCTCCTATAGAATGTTTTTATTCATGGTATATCTATTGCTCGTAAATGCATGAACTGTCGTTTACAGGAGGTAAAGGGTTGAAGTGATGTTGCACTTTATGGCTAGGAATAATTTAATAAAATTCTTAAGCATCTGATAAGCTATGGGATATCATTTACCTTATTCCTTCAATTTCTCCAGCTCGTCTCTTGTTATATAGCAGCAACCTAGTTTCCGCCAACATCACTGCTCTACGGAAAACAAATGACACTGGATCTTCCATCAGCTTTATTTCTTCTTTGATTTGTCTTGTTAGATTTGCAATGTCATCCGGGTCTGGCAATGGCTTGTGTTTGTTGAATCTACGTATTTGAAGAATAGTACTGGCTAATTTGGTGACCTTGAGTGCCCATTCCATGTCAAGAAGCTTCAAAAAGTCATTGTTTTTCTCTCTTTCTATAGCATTGTTGTCTTTGATGGCCATTCCTAATTTGGCACTAACCATTCTTTTTAGGTCATAACCCAGTTTGATTGGTGTGCTAGGAGATTTAAGATCTTCTATGTCATCAAAGTTAGCTGATCCTGTTTTGAGAGCTGCACAAACAACAGTATCAAAATGTTCCGGGCACAGAAAGTCAGTCATATTCAGATCATTCTCCTCACTTTCCTTCCTCAAATTTATCAAAAGGCGTGCAGAATCCCTCATTCTACTTGAGGTGTAATATTTCCTTTTTAGTTTGTTCCCTACATTTTTGGCCATCCATATGTTTCCTAAAGTTATTATTAGTTCATCGCTCATAGCAATGTCACCAATAACGTCTGGGGTCATTATGGCAAACACCTCCAACAGAGATTTATCAGCTGTAGAGTTCAGCCGTCCAGCTGTCTGTAGGCTTGCAATCCGCAACTCTCTAATATTGAGATGCATCGAAATATCATGGCCGGGACAGACAGCCTGATGGGTATACATCGTTCTATCTAACTTGATCCAGACATGACAATGTGGACAGGGTCCATATTTACTTATGTCAAAGTTTCCAACTTGTCGTCTTCCCAGTATCATCTCTCCTGAACCATTTTCCAATATGCTTAAATTGTGTTGATGATCACCTTCATTGCGGATAAGGTCCCACATTGATCTAACTATTTTGTGACGCTTTCCAAGTTCTTTTGACATTATGTCCAAGTTTCTCAACTCTTTTTCTGTTTTTAGATGTTTTCGCAAATGTTTTGATATATTTGTTTTCACCTTCTGGCAGAATTTACAGCAGTGTGCTTGATTCCAAACTGTGCTGTGTTTCTTGACCTTTCCAAATTTAGAAACTTGGGAAGTCATTACCTTTCTTACATATATATTTGGATTGTTAACATCTTTTTCCATCTCATTACTGCCGACTTGATGCTCCCTACTACTGCCGACTTGATGCTCCTTACTTACTGGTAGTTTTTCTTTAAGGCACCGATTGTCATCACGTGAACTGCTTTTTTTTTGCACACTTTGCACTTTTGCGAAATCAGTTACACCATCATCACTACCACTACTAGGCTCATACTCCGATACCTCGCTGTCACTGTCTTGTTCCATCTCATCACTGCTTTGTGGCTCCGTCCTTACTTCTTTTTCTTCAGAACATTGATCGTCACTTTCACTGCTTTGCGGCTCTGTCCTTACTTTCTCTTCAGAACATTGATCGTCACTATCAGTGCTTTGTGGCTCCGTCCTTATTTTTTCTTTAGAACATTGTTCGTCACTCTCACTGCTTTGTGGCTCCGTCCTTACTTCTTTTTCTTCAGAACATTGTTCGTCACTCTCACTGCTTTGTGGCTCCGTCCTTACTTCTTTTTCTTCAGAACATTGATCGTCACTTTCACTGCTTTGCGGCTCCGTCCTTACTTTCTCTTCAGAACATTGATCGTCACTCTCACTGCTTTGCGGCTCCGTCCTTACTTTCTCTTCAGAACATTGATCGTCACTATCAGTGCTTTGCGGCTCCGTCCTTACTTTCTCTTTAGAACATTGATCGTCACTATCACTGCTTTGTGGCTCCGTCATTTTTTCTTTAGAACATTGATCATCACAATCACTGCTTTGTAGCTCCGTCCTTACTTCTTTTTCTTCAGAACATTGATCGTCACTATTACTGCTTTGCGGATTCGTCCTTACTTCTTTTTCTTCAGAACATTGATCGTTACTATCACTGCTTTGTGGCTCCATCCTTACTTCTTTTTCTTCAGAACATTGATCGCAACTATTATCATGACTTCTTGTCACCTCCCTTTCATTGTCGGAGTCTATTTCCATCGCATCACTGCTTTGAGGCTCCGTCACTTCCTCTCCAGAACATTGATCTGTTAAAATAGATACATGTTTTAAACAGAAGTTGGAACAATAGTGTCAATATTGAATATGAAACATGGCAATACCACGAAACAATATTTTTCATAGAAGTGAACTTGAGAATAGATAAAAAAAAAGCATGTTTTATCTTGGCAACATGCAGCAGTGACCTTGACAAAATGACTTCTTATATCCTTTCATTTAATAAGAGGAAGAAGAGGTATATAAATTGCTCTCCTGAGTATGATGGTACATTTAACCCTTTACCTAATGAATATTCATGTAAAAAAAATTATGACCTTATGAACATTAATTATCTTAATTTTGCAGTCAAAATGCAAGTAAGAGTTATGGCCCTTGGTCATTGTAGTGGTGAATAAGTGCTTGAAGTTTGGTGAGGCTAGGTCTAATGGTGTAGAAGTTATGACCAAGGTTAGTTTTGTGCACGCCTACGACCCCACCAAAACGTATAACAAACAGTAACGTGACTTCTTGAACTTCGTAAAACAGATGAGCTAAATATAAAATCCAAAAGTTTGGAAATTGAATGATTTTTTTTTTCAACCCACTGTACGCTTCAATGGAATACTTACCAAGTGCCCACTGGATATCTGACAGGAATGCCTCTAGTGTCTTCTGCTTCTTTTTGAGACCCACTGCAAAGTATAAAATGTCATGTTTAACCCATTTTCTCATTCATGAATACTTTTAATTATCTCTACCTACTATGCATATATAATTAAGTTATATTTTTTAGAATATTGACACATTAAATGCAGATTGTCATGCCATAGCAAATACTGTAGTCTGATCAACTATATTTTATGGGGCAAACAGAGTAAATCCAGATCAGGCAGCTCCTACGTGAGTGACCTGGTCTGGGTGTACTCAGTTTGTAAATGCATCAGAAGGCATTAATGTGAAGTAAAGGGATCCATTCAGCCATCTTCCCAAAATATGCCAAACAATCAAAAAGTGCCTATTAACCCTAAGGCCCCAAAAATTTAATTCCCAGATTCTCATCCCCGCACGCCCCAACGAATTCAGCCCGCCCCAAAATATTTTATTTAGTTTTGGAGTTGGCAATAGTTCAACTCCAAATAATGCACTTTGTTTTGTATGGCCTGTCATTATAACTTGATACACACTGAGGAAACAACTTTAAATTAGTAACAGATTGATACTTAGAAAAAAATATTCATTTCTTGTAGGTATAATGCTGAAAAGTTGTAACAGTCAAAAGATCTATACTCATATATTCATTTTCATGCATAATACTCATATTCATGACCCTGTATCATGATGTGTATTTGTATTCGCCTCTTAGCGTATCATCACAGACCTAATTTCTACCGTCGCTATAATACTACCAATAATAATATCATTAAAATGTGACATTATTATTAAAAGGTAACTTATCCTCTCACAACCAAACTTTAAATGTTCTAGAACAATAAAGAGAGAAGAGAGGGGAATATACTTTGTGTAAAATGTTTTCTTTTAACATTAATAGGCTTAAAATTTGGACAGTGTACCCTGTAAATATAGGGCTGTGACGAAAAACCTTAAAACTAGAAAATGTGTCCATAGGACACAGATGCCCCCTCTGGCGCTCTGTCAATAATGTCTTTTTTTCATTAAATGTAGGCCCATAACTCTGTAAATATTAGTTTTGGGGGAATGAAAATACCCAGGTGCACATGTTCACACCCTGAGAAAAACATCCATGAAGTTTCAAGTCTGTTCTATGAGTGCTGTTAGAGTTACAGACGACACAACCTAAAAATGTCGTTTTTTCATTAAATCAAGGCCTTTAACTCCGTAAATATAAATTTTGGCATGATGAAAACACCCAGGTGCACAAGATCACACCCTGAGTAATACATCCATGAAGTTTCAAGTCTCTCTTACGAAAGCTGTTAAGAGTTACGGACGACACAAACTTAAAATGTCGTTTTTTCACTAAATCAAGGCCCATAACTCCGTAAATATAAATTTTGGTGAGATGAAAATACCCAGGTGCATAAGTTCACTCCCCGAGTAATACATTCAAGATGTTTCAAGTCTGTATATCAAACGCTTTTAGAGTTATGGACGACACAAACTTTTCGGGATTAAAATGTCGTTTTTTCACTTAATCAAGGCCCATAACTCCGTAAATATAAATTTTGGTGAGATGAAAATACCCAGGTGAACAAGTTCACACCCCGAGTAATACATTCAAGAAGTTTCAAGTCTGTATATCAAACGCTTTTAGAGTTATGGACGACACAAACTTTTCGGGACGTACAGACGGAATGACAGAATGACAGACAGACGGAATGACGGATGGACAAAGGCAAATCTATATGCCCCCCACTTTTTAAGTGAGGGGGCATAAAAATCAGTTTAGTCAAATGACATAAAATATCTATGTAACCCAACAATGTCATGGACTAACTTTAGTCAATAACATAACCATCATCTATGGAACCCAACAATGTCTTGGACAGTGTACCCTGTAAAAATAGGGCTACTCAAATGAAATAAAATATCTATATGTAACCCAACAAAGTCATGGACAGTGTACCCAGTAAAACACATGGACAGACTACCCAACATATAATCACTTTAGTCAATTGACATAAACGCACATCCATGAAACCCAACAATGTCTTGGACAGTGTACCCTGTAAAAATAGGGCTGTGACGAAAAACCTAAAAAAAATCAGTTTAGTCAAATGACATAAAATATCTGTGTAACCCAACAATGTCATGGACAGTGTACCCAGTAAAACCCATGGACAGACTACCTAACAAATAATCACTTTGGTCAATTGACATAAACCCACATCTATGGAACCCAACAAAGTCATGAACAGTGTACCCAGTAAAACACATGGACAGACTACCCAACACATAATCACTTTAGTCAATTGACATAAACGCACATCTATGAAACCCAACATTGTCTTGGACAGTGTACCCTGTAAAAATAGGGCTGTGACGAAAAACCTAAAAAAACACATAATCTATGTAACCCAACAATGTCATAGACAGTGTACCCAGTAAAACCCATGGACAGACTACCCAACACATAATCACTTTAGTCAATTGACATAAACGCACATCTATGGAACCCAACAATGTCTTGGACAGTGTCCCCTGTAAAAATAGGGCTACTCAAATGACATGAAATATCTATGTAACCCAACAATGTCATGGACAGTGTACCCAGTAAAACCAAAGCATTTCAAAATCTGAGGCCAACGCAGTTGACCTTGATTTTTGCCCTTGACCTTTGACACATGCCTGAATTATGTGCTTTGCATGTGGTGTTGTTGTGGTGAACATTTGTGCTAAAGCATTTTAAAATCCTTCAAGGAGTTTGAAAGATATGGAACGGACACGAAATTTGAGGATTTGACCTTGATTTGTGACCTTGACCTTTGATGCACATGCCTGAATCATGCGCTCTGCACATCGTCTTGTTGTGGTGAATATTTGTGCCGAAGCATTCCAAAATCCATGCATGCATGTAGGAGATATAGAGCGGAAACAAAATTTGAGACCAACACATTTGACCTTGATTTGTGACTGACTTTTGACGTACATGCCAGAATCATGCGCTCTGCACGTCGTCTTGTTGTGGTGAACATTTGTACCAAAGCATTTCAAAATCCATGCATGCATGTAGGAGTTGCAGAGCGGACACGCTTTCGTCCACAGACAGACATCGGGACAAGCTGATTCCAGTATACCCACCATTACAAGTAAGGGGGTATAAAAACAAATGATATACTCTAAAAGGAATGGCAACTTACCTGGATATGTGGTGTTCCACAAATTGTTTTGTTATTTGAAATTCTAGACATTAGTGAATACACTTGTTATTAGTTCTAACTTCTAAATCACAATTTCAAATGGAGAAAATTAAACAATCAATCATCCCTTATAGTTATAGGTATTCTTACTCCTCACATCTGACGTTGATTTAGGCCTAAAAAAAAATGTTTGTTTCTGGTTACCCGACCGACCGTATATTTATACCCCCGACCCTAAAGTTTTTTCAAGGGAAAAAAAAAAAATTAAAAAAAAATAAATAAAAAAATAATAATAATAATTCAGTCTATTAAAAAATGACATTAGTTTACATCAATAGAAATTCAAAATTAATGGTCTAAAAAAAAAAAAAAAAAAAAAAATCCCTACCGACCCTCTTTTTTTTCAGGCCGTAACCACTAACCAGAAACAAAACTTTTTTTTTTTAAGGCCTTACCAGCCTGGTCATGATATCTGGTTTGGTCTGTGGCATGCCAATCTCAAGCATTGCGCATCATATCCAAAAATGCTAATCGTACATCCGTTATTTCTACACTTTGAGTCTTACTAGCTAAAATATCAATTAATGCCGTAAATGATACACCAGGGAAGTTGCCATTCTTTCTAGAATTTATAATAATTTGATAACAAAACTAACAATGAACATGAAAATGTAACAGCAGTCTGCTAAATAAGCACTTGCGCACGCAAGTGTTTTTTGCAATTGGGCAAGTACTTTTTCTCTGAAAATATATGTTCTATGTTAAGAATATCAATTAAACGGTACATTGAATTGTTTTCGCAACAATTTTTCCTGCGACATCAAGTCAAACTCAAACTTGTTAACTACCTACAGAACAGACGTTTAATAATTTGCATGGGATTTCAATTAACTGACTATTCAATCTGTAGATACTGCTAGTCTTGTAGGATGCTCTTAAAGGCATGATTCCTACTGCCCAAGGGCATGAAAAAAATCTTGCTTTGCATGCTTGTCAGCTGGGCACAATCCTCTAAAAACCCACGGCTATTTAGCAAGGAGAACAAATTGGAGGCCCTGCATGGTAAATTGGTGAAACATTCACTGTTATTACATGTATGTCATGGTCCGATAAGCGGGTTCTTGTTGTATCATAATGAATAATCATACGCTGTATTTCAAAATTCTGGCTGATCGTGGTCTAAACTGTGTCAAAAGATTTTATTTATTTCAAATTCATTGTAATATAGAAGTTTTCTCTAATCTTGATAATATATAATGTAATAACAATTCTTATTGTACACATTATAGTGCAGGGCCTCAGAGCTTACTTACTGCAGTAGCCCAATGCTGTGACCATGTTTCAACAGGAGAGGTGTGATAATCTCTTTTATATCATAAATGACGTCGCCAGCGTGACATAACAGAGTGACATAATTTTCAGTATTTCACTAGTGACATAATTATGCTAATTAACGTCATTACTAATAGCATTAGATGAACGCACTAAAAGCGACGTCATATGCGTTTAGCGCTACTAATAGTCAACTTTGAATTTATAATATAAATAGAATATAACATTCGTGGTCATTGAATATGGAATTTATTAAACTCGTTTACTAAAATAGATAAAAACTCGCCAAGGCTCGTTTTTATCAATTTAAGAAAACTCGTTTAATAAATTCCATATTCAATGGCCACTCGTGTAATATCCTCTATTTATTCAGTGGGGAACCTATACTAGGTTTTGTCCCAATGCCCCTTTAACCAATCTCTTGCTGAATATTCATTTTAGTCTCCTCCTCTTATGAATATTAACTCTCATTTTTACGATTACACCTGCATGTAGGAATGTAAAGCTTTCTATATGACAAAGAAGTTTAGACATTGGTCAACCACAATAATACAGGTCTCCAATTTTATAAAGAGACTAAGGGCTAAATTGTCATTGAAATATTTGGAAGAAGAGTACAAATTTTGTTGAGGATGCTGGATGCAACGATGTTAAAGCATAACAACGGTTCAAGTTTGATTGGAAAACCGTGTCAGAATATAGTTCAAACATTCCGTACACAATATGGATTGAAAAATCCATTAAAAGATTGCATTTTGTCAACAACAACTCTCACAGATGCAGTTTAAGTATCTCAATCCAAATTTAGCAGACTGTAACAGTTATAACAATGAACACAGCTTATTAAGCTTTAAAAGCTTTACCAGTTCCCTTCAGCTTCAGGTCCTCTATAGGTCCAGGGAAACCCACCAACTGATCAAATGACACACTAAAGCTGAAATATTTTCAAAGTCTTGAGTCTCAACTCCTCAAGGATTCAGAAGCACTGCTCAACAATGATGGTTACATAAAGGCTTTCACTAGGAACCAAATTCCTTGAGTCAGTTATTAATTTTTCTAATATTTATTTGTAAATTTACTCTATAATTTCTGTAAATCCAAAATGCACTTTTCGTAAATTTGATTGTATAAAAATGGATGTATTGAGAGCCTTGTAGTGTTGGGTATCGGACGGGAAGATCACTATCGATAATCGGAAACCCTAAACCGATAGACTATCGATTGTATAATCGGTTCCCTATCATAATTGTGCCACACACCTGCTTTCACTTCAATATACTTTATATGTGTGCACTGGTATCAAAACACTACTTTAGCAGAATATATATGAAAGAAGGAAATAGAGATGGATAATACATGCAATGGCTTTATAAATTGCAGACTAATTGCCAGACGAACGGTAGGATAAATCCTGTTTGTGGGTGGGGTATATAAACCGAAGTACCTAGAAAAAGGCGGCAAATAATCGATAGTAAAAAGTTTCAATCGATTGTCTCCGACTTCACACATGACCGATTAGTTTTCGATTGTTAGAGACAATCGGTACAACACTACCGGTGATCTCAGAGTATTCCAAAGTATCCGTTCATGCGCATTTCTTACTGGGATACTGATGTAACGTTTGTGTTAACAAGTGTTTCCACTATCTATCACTTTGAAAACAATCGCTGAAAATGTAATTCCCGAGTATATATGCTGTGGTTCATAAAACTAGGAAAAAATCTTAGATCACCGGTATTAGGGTGGACCAGGATATCATCATCTGGATTGATTTGTTCTTTATTCGTTGTGAAATTCAAACACTGTTTTAAACCCTTTCAGTGTGCCAGTGTCTATTCTAGGCGGGTGGGAGAATTATACAAAAATCCCCATCTGTTTTGAAAGGTGGGCCAAAGGGCGAAAGACAAAGAAAAAAGGTCACATTTGTTCATAAAATCAATCTTTTGACAACCTTCCCTGCTTGTTTTTGAAAACTAGAAAGTACCCTGTGCGAGACATGCGTAAACAGGATATCCAAACAATGCAGACCCAGATCAGCAGGCTGTTTTAAAAGCCCTCTGATCTAGGTCTCAAATTTTAGCCAAAATCTATAGAACCTGACTAACATAACAACAGTTCATTTTTTACGAAGAAAAACTTTGCATGATTTTATTTCCAATGCATTAGCTAAGAAAATGCCTGGTGTTGTTTTCAAATATATATTTCCGAATAACAAGGGTTAAGAGCTAGCTGAATATGATGAAATGTGTTCTTGATGATGAAATTCGTATATCGACAATGATAGGTCATTCGTGCCATGCATTGTTTATGACATTATGCAAAACATCGAAGCAGACAAAACCCTATTTACCTCGTAAACGCCAAGTATAGAAGACCGGTAATTGAGACAGTCAGCAATGTTATCGTATGCGGCTTGTAGAACACATCGAGAGAGATATCATCCACGCCTTTTTCGTTGATGAATTTAAAATGATCCTCATCATCATCTTCTCGATGTAGCTCCATCATTGCTGTCTGCTAAATGACCTGACGGGTTTCATTCCCGGCGGGCATAAGGTTAGGTAATGACCCTGGAAAATCGATAACCAGACCAAACTTGGATTTTTCACCAAGGGAGGCTACTCAAATAGAGGCTCAATGAGCATCAAAGCACTGAAAGTACTGAAGATGGGTTTCAACCCTTTTATAAGAAAAAGAATATATGGGGAAATGTTAACACAGATATCTTCTTAACAACGCAGACTTTTAAACCAAGTGTATGTCCTGCAAAGTCATGTAATAACCTCGAGTAAGTGTGAAAAGTTTCAATTAATAGCATACAATGTAATTATGTGGTTTTTGAGAAAATATATTGCATGCAAAACATCAACCAAAATTTTATAACTTACAAAGAGGGAA
>JAULCE010123207.1:0-12263 GCA_032359355.1 Macoma nasuta | reverse complement strand
CGAGTCCCAGAAGACCCAGAAGCCGGTGTCTGATAGGTCTCAAATTTGGCCATAGCATACAAATTGGATGTCCTAAAGTATTAACTGAAATGTTAAGATAAGCGAAAGTCTTGGGATATTGGGTCCCATCCTGAAAACGACCCAAGTTCGAGGCTTGGTGGGACCGAGCGAGTGGGTTTGAAGTTTGAACTTTTCCACTTCCAAGTATGTTGTAAAGCTGTATTTTTTGGTACGTTTTGTTATTACAATTATTTCAATATATGACTCTAAATCACATTATACTTATCCCAAGGAGACTTCTCCTAAAACAGGTTAAAGTGAAAATGGGGTACCCAAGTCCGAGCCCAAGAAGACCCCGAATACGGTGTTGGATATGTCTCAAATTTAGCCAGAACATATACACGGGATGTCCTAAGGTATTTATGGACCTATTCAGAAAACGGAAACAACTTGTGTTCCCACTTTGAAAAATATCTAAGTTGGAGTCCTTGTGGGACCGAAGAATAGGGTTTTAAGTGAATCAGTTTATAGTATGTTGTACACCTAGATATTCTAGACAAGTCTTTAAAAAATATGGCTCTATGACACATTATACTCATTCCATGGGGCTCTACATGGTTAGGGTTATGGGCCCTTTAAGTTCGAGTCTTGGTGTGACCGGGTCAGTGGGTACAAAGTGTTCCAGTTTCGGGTATGTTGTAGGGCTAGGTGTTCTAGACCGATTTTAATCTTACACTTATATGGTAAGACTGTAACTTTTCCTGGGATCGTTGACGGTTTACGAATACTTCAACCTGTTTGCCTCCTCGAGTAGGCCTAACTCGCAACCCTTCCTCTGATACATTCAATGCGAAAACGTGACATTTTTATGCCCTTGCGGAAGCGGGTGTGGTGAAATACGGGTGAATGAATTCTCAGAAAAAGAGATATTAAGTCACTATAACGTCTTTATGAAGAAGTACGGAGACCCATACGTGTCAACTAGTGTTTTTAGCTCAACGGAACACAACATACTGAAGGTGAGCTTTTGCGATCGCCTTATGTCGGACGTCCGTCGTCGTTTGCTCTAGAAAGTTTACAAGTTCAAATACATCATTTATGAAGTTATTATAAAGTGAATGACTTAATACAAGTCCGATTTCCGATTTTCAAGCTTGGTCAATATTATGTGGCCATATACATTATGTGCAAGTATGGTCACCACTGCTCAAAAATGAGGCTACTAGAATATCAAATAAAGCAATGTCAATGAGTCAATGAGAATAACTCTGGTCATACTGGTCAGATGTGTCCCATTATCGAACTTGACAAAGACTTTGCAGCCATATACAATTTTTGTAAGTATCATGACGATTGCTTAAAATGTGTGTATTGAAGTCCTTGAACATTGCTGATGAACAAGGACAGACCCACGATACAGGACGATCACAGAAGCTCACCTTTCATTTCGCGTAAGCGGTAAGAAATACAGTGTCCCGTCTGTATAAAATAATCAGATATTTATTCACGTGAGTTTTATTAAGACGGCAAAGGGACTTGTCTTCACGAAAGGAAGGCCTGATAAATCGAGCTCTCTGATTGACCGACGCCATCCACTTATTGTGTGGTTTAAATGGATTTATATAAACATATTATTTCGTTACAAAGTATACACTTATGTAAGAGATGTATGTAAACAACAATGTGATTTATTAGCAACTGTGGTACACACTGTTGATTATTAACAGAAGACATATATATGCATTTTACAGAAAATAAAAACCTTGTAGAAAAGGTACTCCCGAGGGGAATACATATTCTATGACAGGACACCATTTTTTACGGTCGGTGAGTCCATATTCTATGTAGAATATGGCCAGAGGAGTACATTTTCTACGTAGAATATGGCCCCGTGGATACAAATTCTAAGGAAGTACATCTTCGTCATAACACTGGCTCATCTTTTTACAATCTTGCTGTTCGATATTAATACGGGTTCTACGCGGATATTGTATCAACAGTTGCTTAACGGTTGAAACATGTTCCTACTGTCAGGGTAGATTTGAATATATGCGTATTCCAAGCAAACATGTGTTTGTCCTATGTTCAATGCTTGTACAGTCGTAAAGCATTACATTTAGCTACTAGAGGTTTATTACAAGAATTTTACGCATTATTTACAAAAAAAGCAAAACTTGAAAGTTTAAACTAATACTATACATCATTTGCTCTGGTTAAAAATGTTTTTAAGCAAGGTAAGATTTTATAAAATGTTCGTAAGCGGAGCAAGAAATACATCCTCATCGGGTAAATATGATTCACATTCGACAGTTACATAAGTTCAACGTGAAAAGAAATTCAGTATATACTTAAACCGTATAATCATGACAATCCATTTAGATTTTTCCGACCCTTAAAGCCAGGGATTCCTCTTATGTGAACCACTCTTCTTCATTGCTCAACCTCTAACATATATTTAATTCATTTATGTAAAAATGCTGATGTGCAAATTATAACTACACCAGGGCATCTGTTTATACTGTATAACGTGATTAGCCGACAGATTGCGGCAAGTTTGAGAATGGTCAGCCATCATTGCATTTAACGATCGGTCACCGACATAACGGCAACTTGTAGACAAAGAGTGTTGGAAATTATTGTCTTCGATTGAGTACAACCAATATCGCACACCGCTCCACAACTGCTCTTTGATACAAACAATCACAATGGTAACACTTAATGCTGGTCAACTCTCATTGCAGTTGTTTTTCTACAACCATTATAACAATCGTATGACCTCCGTATGCAACCTTGCGACTTGTTCTACGGCCAGCTGCAATCAACGAAAACCAGTCGGAAGGGTGGTGAGATCAGGACTTTACGAACACACGCTTAACAGTCTACTATTCAAATTATCTTACTCGCTATCTTGATACTTGATCTTGTATATTCCTTGATACTCTCTTTAAATCAATATAAATGTTTTACCGTTTAAATATATTTAAAAAAAACATACCTTTTGTACTTCATGAAGTTGAGGACAAGCAGTACTATTATTGTAATTCCCATAGTCCCTCCGACAACGATTCCGGCAATTGATAAAGGATTGATTTCATATTCTTTATCTGTCAAAGATTCTGCAAAATCGTATGGTAAAATATATTGAATGGGGAAACAAATGCATGATACTTTACTAGAATCGGAAAATGTGGTTTGTTGCTATGACACTGTAATACGTGATTCATTTCTGACAATGTCATACAATATGGAAGCATGTATTGCTCTAAATAAAACAGTTATTTCTGCAGCTGCAGTAGCTCTTATATATTTGGATTATTTGTTCTGAATTACGATCGATTGACTTTTGGTCTATTCGTGAAATAGTGTTTGATTTCGTACAATAATGATATCTAATTGTGCAGAAAATATGCGGCCATACAATAAACAGTGAATCTGGTACAGTGGGAGGAACGCTTATTTTTACCATCTTACGCGTTAGTCAATACACTGAGCATTGTCAAACCGTACTCAATGTAGCATGATCAGATACCGATTTACTCAGTGTCTGAACTGGCTCAAAACTGTTTGACACTTTTAGTAATACATTCTTCAAAAATGATGACAAATTGTAATAGTCCCATGTTATTGGTATTTCGTTTTAAAACAGTAAATAATAGCTTTCTCCATTATGCCGAAAATGGGCAGATGGTTGCATTGTGTTCGATATAACGAGCACAATACAATATCACATATGCTGTAAAACAACCAATAAACACTCTTGCGCATCTGAAGGTTGGAAATCAGCGTTATACTTTCTTACCTTCAGTGCAAGTTGATCCTTTATAGTCCGACATGCAGCAAGCCGTACAAAATGTTGAAGCATGATCAGATGCCGATTTACTCGGCGTCTGATCTGACTCCAAACTGTTTGACACTTTAAGTACGTTAATCTTAAAAAGATTGCCACACAATCGTATGAAATCGTAGATCTGCGCTATTATACTCTCTTACCATCAGTGCAAGAATGTCCTGTATAACCTGACATACAGCCTTGAAGACAGGTGGTTCCATCTCTTTTGCACACATTGTTGATACAGTTACCACTGCAGGCCTGGTTGCAATCATCACCATGGAAACCATCCACGCATACCCCACATTCTTGATTCGAAGAACACGTGTCACAATTACTGCCCTGCATGCAACACCTGTCCCCGGAGTAACCAGTTGTACAACTGTCTAAGCATGTTCCTTTAAGCTGATGGCATTCAGATCCGTCACAATTTAGTGAACAGTTCGAATCACACTTCTCTCCATAATACCCCGACTTGCACCGTGAACATGTTCCTGTCATCTGATCACAGGTCTTTTCGGCACAATTTGGCGAACAATTAAAAATGCAGTTATCGCCATATTTTCCAGCAACACATTTATCACATCTGTCACCTTCAAAGTTTGCTTTACATTTATAACACAAACTATCAGACTGTGCACACCGGTCAGACTTACAATTATCAGGACATTTTTCAGAACAATCAATCCTGTAAAAGCCATCTTTACAAGATATACAGTTATTATCCTGAAAATTTTGATTGACACAGTTATTGTCACATTCACCGCTGTAGCGTTCACATGTCTTATAGAGACAATTTGCGGAGCAGTCTTGATTGCAGTTCGTGCCGTACTTTCCTATTTCTTCGCAGTTGTCACATCTATTTCCAGCAAAGCCCGTGAGGCATTTTATGCAGTTTCCCAAGGTACGACTACATATGGAATCCAAACAATTGATTGGACATACTTCGTCGCAGTTGTTCCCATGTTTTCCCGCCACACAGTCCTGGCAAACAGTGCCCTCAAAGTTTACATCACAAACGCTACACGACGTGTCAGATTCACAGGCAATACAGTGATCTGGACACATGTTTCTACAATCTTTCATTGTGACTGTATTGTAATAGTAGTTTTTGCATTTCGTGCATATATTGTCTGGCAGGCAAGTTTCACAATTATCAGGACACGGTGGGGAGGTTAATGAACAGTCAGTAACAGTAATACTATTGTACTGATGACTAATGCACTCCTGACATGTGTCATAGTCCGTACATACCTTACATTGGTCTCTACAAGGGTTAATGCAAGAGCTTCCATATCTACCTTCTACACAGTTCTCACAGACGTTCCCAGCATGATAAGGGGATAAACACGCCGTACACTGACTGTCAGATGTACATGTTGCACATCTATTAGGACAAGCTCGGCATTCCGTGTTGATCTTATAGTAGCCAGGTGTACACTCTTTACACTGATTGTCAGATGTGCATGTTTTACATCCAGAAGGGCAAACTGAATAAATTGATATGATCAGTCATTATACTTATGTGTGACGTCAAGATAATCTTTTAACTCTTTACTCCACAATGTTTTTTTAGACTTATCCACAAGTAAAGTATTGTTGAAAATATGATAATCTATGCAAAAGACAAATGTAATTTTTGAATTATATTCAAGTCATTGTCGGAAATGGAGCAATTGTCGTTACGAGCAAATATTCTATTTCCTATACTGTTTTCAATATTTATCAGTAACAGAGGCGCTTAAACATTTTTTGTGGAGAAAAGGGTTAATAACAAACTGCAAAACTATTAACTTATTCATATATGTGCTGCCATTGACGGTAAAACTGCGAGAGTTATCTAGTTTTTGAATAAATAATTAATCATGTTGGAATCATATTAATTCTTTCGCTATTTGCAAAATAACTGAGGTTATTTAATCTGCTTAAAACTTGAAATGCAAATATTCAACTCTACAAAGCCATGTTAAAATTGCGTCAATCCTGAATTTAGCTGCGTGTACATGTTTCTATGCATTGTCCAAGTAGAATTATAAAAATATAGAATCGTAAGAGAACAATAATGGAAGCTTGAGCAAAACGATGAGGTAGATTAGTTTGGCTGTAATTGACCGTTCGAGATATTTTACATATGGTTCAAGTGGTATATGAATCAATATTGTTTTAGGAACAATCACTGTCAGTCAATCAAACTACACATGAAAATAAAACAGAGATTTACAGCAGAAACAATTTTTTAAGTGAGTAAGAAGTTAAAAATGAGTTTTCAAGACATTTTCCAAAATGTTTTTTGATATATCAGCATTCCTTGAACAACTTTGGTAGAGAGTCACCATATAATCAGTATTCTGAAATAGAACTAGCGTTTTCTTGGATAAAAATATGTTCAAAATTTTCAAAGAACCAATATAAGGAAAACTGTCGCCTGTATTGGCGACCATACTTTTTACACACCAATAGTCATTGAACTAGTTTGATAGAGAGTCACAAAAGAACCAATTTTATAAAATTACGTTGAAATTGGACGAGTAGTTTTGGAGGAGACAAACAACAATGTTCTATGCAGCTATGTTGGGGAAACTTGCCCCGGCCCCGGCCGCCATTCTTTTTGACATATCGATATTCCTTGACAATTTTCTGTAGAGCGCGACATAAATATCATTTCTGTTGAAATTGGATTAGAAGATTCGAAGGATTATCCACGTTTTCTTTATAGCAATATTAGGAAAACTGGTTCCGCTCCTAGTCACCATGTTTTCTGAAATATCATCATTTCGTGATCACTTTTGGTAAAAGTCAGCAAAAGGGTAATTTATACAGCAATATAAGGAAAACTGGGCCCCGCCCCTGGCATCAATGTTTTGTGACATATCATTCCTGTAACATCTGTGGAAGAGGATCAAGCAAGGATCATTTCTGTGAAATTGTTCCGAAACATTTTTTTAATATATATGAATGAAGACTACGTAATGTGCATTACTGTGAAGTTTGGTTGCAATTGACCAAGTTGCTTATGAGAAGAATTTATTTTATGAAATTGATAACGACGCACGACGTACGGCGGACGATTGACTATGGAGGGCAACGGTGCAACGATGTAACCAGCACAGTCCCATAATCTAACCTTAGCACTTTAAGTCAGGTGAGTTAAAATTACTGCAATACATATACTGCTCATAGTAACAAACCTTACGGGTTATTTTATAGATGTAGACGAATTCAAACGGCAACTTGATCATCGATTAAGTCACTTTTTCCCACGAGATATTAAGAATTGTTATATGACATCCCATTGTTGAAATAATTGACATTGTGTTTATTGTTAACCTATAACACACTTGAGGCATGCATGATGGGTAGTTGTAACACACACACACACCCGTTTCCTATAGATTCGAATCTGCAAACAGTGCATGACATTATTAAAGATTATTATTATGTTTTCCAAACTTTGTGTATGAATTCTAAAAAATATATGAAGCAATAAACAGGGTTGAAAAATATGGGAAGACATGGACTTTTTTAATAATGACTATAATAAGATCGATGAAAATGAAGTGCATATGTCACCGAATCAGGATGCACTTCGGTTTCGCATTCACCATCGGGGTAATTCTCGTGCACACGCTTAAAAACTTGATGTTGTCTAACCTTTTAACCGTTTCTATAATGTGAACTAGCCTGTTTTATGCCTTTTTACACGCTGAAATGGTCGAAGTGGCGATAAACTACCAAATTACGCGTTGCTGGCTTTGTAAGATAAAACGGATGTACCTACGCAGTAAGTTGTGCAAAAACAACTCCCGGATACGTCTTGAAGATATTCATAGTATCATATCTATCATGTGTTCGCTATTAAGTGTACACACATGGTGGAGGGTCACCATTACCTATTTACACATGACAGTATGATGACACGTGCTTTATAGTTACCGTTGGCAAATGATTTAGACCTAAATCACTCATCGAGTAGCTCGACAACTTATACAGCACTGACATATTTTAAACTTTGATGTAAATGTAAATCATAGCCAAAAACACAAATCCCTTTATTTTTCAAAACGTGTTTTCCGTATAAAAGGGTATGCATAATATACCTTTTATGTAATCCGTTTCATTAAATGGTTTGAAATAAATTGTGACGCGTTCATTTTATCCTTTTGACGTTAATCTTGTTTGGATACTGATTGCCTTCATAGACATGCTTATGATATGCTTGCTGAGTCTAAGGATATATATAGTGATTCTTCGGATACGTTTGGTTATTATATGTAAATGCAATATTTCAGTTATTTGATTATGATTTAGGAAAAATCTGAAAATGGATTATGGAACCCAAAGCTTAAAGTTTAGGGTGCAAACGGAAGAACATGTGTTGAGAAACATGCAACGCGCATATTCGTTTAAGGTTAAACGTAAGTGTTTTTCCTATCACTTTCAAGTAAAGATTTTATCAATCCATGCTGAGAGGCCCAGGAAAGTTATATACCAAAATTGTGTCCATGATTCAAGGTATACAATGGACTATATCATTAGGTCCCAAAATGTTTCTACACGCCGTAAAGGGGTCAAAAGCGGACACTCCTTACAAACACTCAAACAGATTTATCACTGCATTGTTTACCCTATACGTTTGCCAAAAGATCATTGTAGGTACTCGGGGATAGATCTTTCATACATACTTCTATATGCTGCAACAAATGCGATCAAATATTAGGGAGTTACAAATTATCTCAAGGTCATGGGGATTACCTCAAAGTGTAGGGTTTAAATGAAAAGGAGGGCAACTGTTACGATTCTCATTCTTGCAAACGAACACCTTTACCCCTAATAATTGAGAAACTATTGGTCTGCTCACTTTTCACTATCTCATATTTGTGTGTATTGATTTTTAATGTGTTTTCGCGACTGAGCTCAGTTGAAACCGTATATATAAGTTTCCATTTCTGTGACATAGTTTTGTGTGTGCATGACAATAACTTCATTGTCAAAGAAATGCGCGAGTCTAAGGTTATGTCAAATTCTTGGAACTGTCAATATTTTTTACTTAAACATAGAAACTGAATTGATTAAGGTGGATGGTACCTTCTAAATGGGAAGCCTCTATGTCCACACACAAGAATGTTAATTTCAAAGCAATTAGGAGACAATTTGTAAAAACTGAAACTATATGAAAAGAACGGGTATTTTGCCAACATATGCATACATTTGTAGCTTATAACACGTTTCATTAATCACTCAATAGACACATATACTCCTTTTCATTTCTGGGTAAAAATTGTCGTATTTATAAAAAAATGTCAAACTACCAAATTAAGCATTTTTTCCTGACATTGTGCATAGAACAGGATAATTAAATGATTGAGGAAGGGCAAGTTACTCTTAAATTATTGAATTAAGCTTCACATTCATAAATAATAGAGTTTGAACATTTGACCTTGAAGCTTTGAAGCGTAAACAAACAGAACTCCAGATAAGCGTGTATATCTTAAGTATTTTTTCAATCTGTTTCGGTATTTTTCAATCAGACCTCATGTTTTGGTCATTCATTAGAATCAACCTTTTCCATGATGACTCTCATGTATGGTCAAAACATAGGGTTTTGTTGAGAAATGAGGATCAAGCATGTGCGATACGCACCTTACTTAGGGCTCTGCAAAGAAATCAGAACATCATTTTTGAAACCTGATATTTCTGCCTTTAAAGCTTAATTCATGTATTAAAGGGTAACTTGCCCTACCTTGATCATTACCCTAACATGTGCTATGCACAATTTCACGTAGAAAAGCTCAATTTGGTAGTTTGGCATTTTTGTTATGAAAACGACAATTTTGAGCCAGAAATGAAAAAGTAAACTGGCTATTGTATGATTGATGAAACGTGGTACAAGCTTAAAATGTATGCACTTGTTAGCAAAATACCCTTTCTTCTTGATATAGCTTCAGTTTTTACATATTGTCTCCTAAATGCTTTGAAATTAACATTATTGTGTGTGGACATAGAAGTTTCCAATTTAGCAGGTACCATGAACCTTAAGTTTCTAGTGTATTGTAGAATCTGACCTTTTTTGTACTGCATAGTTTTGGGACAGAGTCTACTAAAGTTTTTCACATATATCTATCTTTATACATGTTGTTTTTTTTAAAATGTGAAACCTCATTTAAGTTTCCATTTCAAGCAATATCTAAAACTGAAAATCAATAAGGCCTAAATGGTTCACCCGTTAACGTGGTGTGCTAAAAGCATGATAGACGTTATTCTTCCTCAAATTGTCCGCCAAATGTTGAAAATGATTCTCAACTCAAAATGCAATTGTACAACTCCTCAAATGCCAAATGACAATTTCAATTAATTACGATATGCTCCCAAAAGTCACTGTACAAAATTAACTGACCTGACATCAACACTTTACTAAACTTTGAAAGTAAAGTTTGTTGAAATTTGAGATTATTTATTTCATCGAAGCTTCAATGACATATCATTGCATTTGTGTAATATATTTGTAAATGACCGTGTGTTCATTGCATTCTAATTATTATCGGATGAGCTGTCAAACTCTGTATATTGTATATTGATAACCAACTCTATTTCTCGGTCTTGGTAAACACCGCTAAGACACGCAAGGACAACAAGGACACGCAAAGACACCTCAAAGTCGGTGGAAAGCTACTCTAAAGCAATGAATTGGGTAGAGAAACGTATAAAATGCCCAAAGACATCCCCTCACATCAGTTTTGGCTGTTTAAAGCCTATATTTCATTAACTAATTAACAAAATATATCGGTAATAGCGAAGAGTACGTTACGGTGGCGTGAGAAAAGCTTTTTCTTAAATATCAAAGTAGTCCCACTACAGCCCATTGATACGTTGCGGCCAATTATTTGTACACGACATTAATTTCCTCAGCGATAAGTGTGGGGTGCATTGCCAACAATGTAAACCCAGATCAGCCTGACTACTTTGGTGTCTCTGATCTAGGTCTACACTGTCTGACAATCGACACGAATCGATACCACATAGTATGATTGAATGTACTATTTAGCGTATATATGAGCACCGCTGTACAATTTCCAACCATAGGGTATTGCAAATAGTGTAGACCTAGATCCGCCGATCCGTTTATGACGATGCGTCTAATCCAGGTCGACCTTATTTGCATTTACATATAGATCAAAAAATCGTACAGCGCCGCTCAGATACAGAAACATAGTTTATACCCACGCCAATTTCCCTTCCTTATTTATTTGACTCTTTCAACGTCATAGGCGACTGAAGTCGACATTGCAAACAATGAAGCCCCAGATCTTAAACATGCGGCGTCTGATCAAGAGCTTTATTTGTTTAGCAAAAACATTTAGTTGTTCGTTTCTGTGTATTCTTCAAGCGGCCGGAGCAGACCCTGATATGCTGCAGAGTTAAAAACATCTGATCGTTTTCTAGTCTGATTTACACTTTATCTGGAGCAAGGCTCTAATATGTACATACAACTGTTTAAAAAGAAATATACTTCATATGTTAAGTCCACCAGACAACCACCCCGCCCCCTGCAAGACAACCGAGAAGACCCTTTCTCCTATCATAAACACGCTTCAAGCGCATTTGCAAACGGAGTAGACTAATATCTCACAGTTGCTACATGAGCTGTCTGATCAGAATCTTCACTGTTTGCTTAAATATGATAGCTCGAGAAGTTGCACTGTTGGTTTTAGCGTTAATTCACTGTTTAGTTGCCACTTTTAAAAATACGCCTTATCAAATATTTACAGAGGCGCAGTGTCCTATGAATAATCATATGGGAAAGGGTTAAAGCATTAAAGTAGTTAGTACGCACTCGTCAAGGTTTATTTGTTTGTCCCCAGCCATGAAGCGCGGCTCAAAAGTGTACTTAAAAATGTATAAACCGAAAGATACTTTATATTGAAAATCAACCTGTCGCCCGTTCAATGGAAGCTAACGTTGCACAACGTTCGCGAACTCAAAACGTTTTCCTTATTGAACGAAATTGTTTTTCAAAAACGTAAGCGAACAAGCGAACGACCTTTGGGCCCTCGCCGCAAGAGTTGCGAGGAACCAGCCACCCACAATTCATTGCGCAGTATCTCAATCTAAGATGTCGGACGGTTGAAGCTACCCACCCACCAATCACTATGCAGTATTATTAAAAAAATAAAATGGATTGTGTTTTACCCTAACGTTTTAATAATTCCATCTAATATTGTTTTACTTGGGCTATTTTTTTGTTGGTAGTGATTTTAATTCAACATTGCATAACTAACGTTAATGCAACCAATATTGCCTAATTGCCTTATCGATTTAGGTTAAGTTTGTGCTTACCATATAAAATTTATAAATGCCTGTCACTGATAACACAATGAATCGTGACCTCCCTGACTGAGACAGAGCGGTGCATTTCCGGTCATTGTATCTAGCCACA
>JAULCE010123096.1:0-12264 GCA_032359355.1 Macoma nasuta | reverse complement strand
GGTGGTAGCTTAATGCAGAACTAAAGTAATGCAGAAAGCTCTTTTAAGAGCTTTCTGCATTACTTTTGTTCTGATTTAAGCGACCACCTGCCTTAAAGATCGCTTATGTCTCATTTTTGAGAGGCCCCTAAAAACAGGTTTGACTGTATATTTTCTGTGTATATTCAGCGTTGCCGGATGTACCGTACTGCTTTGACTACTGGTACGACAAGAGGAATCCCAACTCGGAGTCCATGCTGATATTTGGCAACGACACGGGGGCCATCAACTTCATGTACTTCTTCAAGCCTGTCACCCAGCTCTTTGATATTCCCTTCAAAAATGACGGCGGGGCACACAAAGTCTTCATGCAGGTGGGTGGTGCCCAGTAAAGTAACCTTTAACCCTTTCCTCCACAGAAGCCCCTTTTAGCACCTCTGGGACTGGTAGCTGTTGAAAACATTATAGGAATTGGAGCATTTTGCTCATAATGAGCAAATGCTCCATTTCCTACAATGTTTTTAATAGCCATCGAAATATGTTTTTTTTCTTTGGCCTAGATTTTCAAATATTTCATCAAAATATTTTCCTTGTAGATAAGTCTAAAAATAGCTTATGGAGGAAAGGGTAAACTTCATATGTACAAACATAAATATTTTTTGCAAAAATTTTAAACCCAGATCATCAGCATCTGATCTTGGTCTGCATTGTTTGCTTGTTGGATATGTTAGTACTGAGTATATCCTGCCTGCCATAGTAAAGGATTGCCATATCAGCATGCTTAACATGATAAAATAGTTGATTGATATTCATATTGGGTGGCATCTTGACATAAATATTTATGAAGTCAAGGGTTGACCCCTTGCATCATTTTTAGACACATTTACAATTAATAGTATCTGATGAAAAGGACAAAATATCTATGGAAAAGAAAAAGACGTCAGTTTTTAATGGGTTTGTGGGTTAGGGCCCTATTTGCTCATTATGAGTACAAAATGAGTTTATTGACTTTGTTGAAGTGTTTTAGGCGTGTCCAAATACTAAATATTAAGTAAGCATGATTGTAGATCTTAAAGCTCAAACTCATAAATCAAATAACTGCTTGAGTGAGAAAGGGGGTCTCGTACTCTTTGCAGACACCCTAGACCAAGACTGTCTGTCATCTCACCTTCAGCCTCTGATCTGGATTTAAACTTTTTGATGATTTCCATATTCTACCACATGAAGAGAGTATATAAATATGCGACCTGTTATTAGTGCTTAACCATCTAACAAAGGTTTTCATTGTTTGCCAACAACTTGATAAGACCATTTTAAACTCATATATTTTTTATTACAACAAAAACAATTGCAGAATATGTTTTCATTGCAAGCATTGCAGACCCAGATCTGAGAACTCCTTAACCCTTTACTCCATAGAGCACCTTTTAGCCCTTCTGTAACTGATCGCTGTTGAAAGCATTGTAGGAAATGGAGCATTTGCTCATTATGAGCAAATGCTCCATTTCCTTCAATGATTTTGATATAATTCAAAAATGGCATTTTTCTTCTGCCTAGATTTTCATATTTTTCATCCGTTTATTTCCTTGTGGATAAGTAAAAAAAAATAGCTTGTATAGGAAAGGGTTAAGAAGCACTTGGTCTTCATTGTTTGTAAATAACTTGTATACCAGGGGGCCGTTTCACAAAGCTTCTTAGTAAAATCTTAAACTTAAAGGAAAATTTCAAAATAATACAACTTTTCAATTTATTGTCAATTGTATGTCAAGGAAACGGTGCGTGCTTGTGAAAAGCATAGTGTATGAATGAACGGTTATCGTTTGTTTTTCAAAAATGACACATACGTGGTTTTAGAAGAATGCCAGCGACATGATCGAATAAACGATAATCACACGAATGTTACCACAGTATAGATATATATTAAATTGACGATTTTTCAGGCCTCGCTTAGCATTATCGACGAGATATTAAGATACAGTTAAAAATAGTCTTTCTAAAGGCTTTCGTTAATCGACAACAAGGACAATTACGTATGATACAAGTTGTGTGGAGCCAGAGTAACTCGATGTCTGGTCCAGCTCAGGAAAGTCTGACACTTGCAACAATTTTCAAAACAGACAACAAATGTGTCCATAATTCATATATGTATTTTTATATATTGTTTGTGCTGCGTTAGCGCTTACAAGGGAAATGATAGAAGCCCTTATAGTGTAGTTTCTCTTCTTCTTTAATTTTCTTTCGATCATTTTGACATTCTTGCGATGATTTATTAAAGTCACAATGAGCTTCGCAAAATACGAATCTGCAAGATAATTGCGTACCGTTGTGTTGAATACTGGTGCTACCCTCGAGGGATTAATGATTCGTCGTGTAGAACGTTGTACGTTCACGTTGCATTTCTCCTGGGCATGTCAAACGTACACAAACAAATACGTTGTGGGACTGGGCTTGTAAGTACAACATACTATCTCGTAAATCCAGTATCCGTCAAACCGGAAACCTCACTACCAAGAAGAAATGGTCTTCTGGTTGCATATTTAATTTGCAAACAGTTCAGACCGAGATCAGATTGCTCTTATCAGACTATGTACTGTTAGCTATACTATATACATGTATCACTAGAAATTAATCTTAAAAATTAGAAGTCTCACAACTGATGGTTATTTTAAAAAATATCAGCATTTAACTGAAGAATATAGTAGAATGGCAAACTATAACGACCCTGATCATGGGACTCGTCTAGAAGCCCTCTTATCTGGGTATATATAGTTTGGCATTTTAATACAAACATTTCCATGTTATTAAAATAGTTGGCGTCACTGTCCAAGTATACCGGTTGCACTGTTAAATTCAAATGATGGGAACATGTATCCTACAATTTATAAGCATCAATACGTCATAATTATGGCAGCAATTCATCAGTTTAATTGTTGGAAGTGAGTTGTGCCATTCAAATGCAATATTCAAGTTTTATTATGAAATGTGGAAAGTGTTTATAGCTGTTGTTCCTATAATTCTAACCTGTTACTTCATAGGAGCTTCTTAACTCACTTCTATGGAAGATGACCATTAAGGCCATTGTTGGTGATAAAGCATTTACGCGAAACGAGAGAGTGCTTAATTTCCAGCGATGCCTTCAAAACAATTTAAAACTGACACGCTCCTTCTTCCTAATATCCTTTGAAAGACCGACACCTGTCGTCTGCGATATTTTCGTCTATACTTTTTGTCATCTGCTCATATTTATATATGTTCATTTAATTTTCTTTGGTAGAATAAGTACAATCTGAGTGTCAAACAGCTTGGGGTGTGATCAGACGCCGAGTTACTCGGCGTCTGATCGAATACCAAGCTGTTTGAAAAGGTTACTACAATTACTTTTTTTACGTTACTGTCTTCCTAAGGATATCCATCTTTTTCATTCGATTATGTCCTTGTAAATAGGTCTAAAATTATTATGATATTATGAAGTGAAATGTTAACAAGAAATCGTCACAGTTGTACGATAGCAAACATGAATACATAAATATTTGTTACTAATGAGAAACTGTTTGAAGTATCAGATAACTTGGGTACGCCTAAATTCTTAAATCCTAACTTAACCTCTTGTAAAGACGATTCTCAATAATGGTCACACCATAGGGTTAAATGAAGAAGTGGACATTTTTAAACTTATTATTTTCATTATGTAGGTTGATTAAATAAGCAGTCCTAAGCATTATCTAATGTGGATAGCTGCTGATTTGTTTTACTGTCAATGGTTTATGAAAATTACAAATCCTACCGTTTCCGAAATAGGTCAGCCATTGTGATGTGGGGACAAAAATTCGTATACTTTACCCCATTCACTACCCGAAGCAATTATGCGCATGCGCGATATTTCGTCTGCTTCATTTCTATTTATCAGCACAGATTAAATTAATATTGGGCAAAATATTGGCCAAGTGTCCAACAGCTTAGATCCGGATGAGACGCCGTGTAACTCGGCGGCTCATCCGGATCTAAGCTGTTTGCATATGATACTATGGTTCTGAGTATGCGTTGAAGGAGTTAATATAATAAGACATTCATTAGTAGCAGAGAGGGTTACATCGAAGAAGAGCC
The DNA here is from genome assembly GCA_032359355.1 of Macoma nasuta. Taxonomy (NCBI): domain Eukaryota; kingdom Metazoa; phylum Mollusca; class Bivalvia; order Cardiida; family Tellinidae; genus Macoma; species Macoma nasuta. Next base: position 8,181 of record JAULCE010123096.1, on the reverse strand, counting down.
AGGTTCCTCTATATCCTCTCTCTCTCTCTCTCTCTCTCTCTCTCTCTCTCTCCCTGGGACTACCATTAACCATTTTCTCAACAAGTTATTTTAGACTAATGCATAAGGACATATTCTGATGGAACATATGAAAATTAAGGCAAAAGAAAAATTGAATGGAGATTATTGTAGCAAATGCATTACTTACCCGTGACGAGGATATACTTGCCCTACAATGTTTTCAATAGTCATCAGCTTTAAAGGCGCTACAAGGCGCTTCTGTGGAGTAAAGGGTAAAGCCCGTGGTATGTAGAAACAGCCGTCAATCCACGAAAACGAAAACGAACGTCATTAGTTGCGCGATTTGGAGACGGGTTTATTTATTTGTTCCTAGAGAAACACGTATAACAGCGTTAATGCATCCACGGGCAACACCTTATTTGTATAATAACTCATTTGTTTGCGTCGTAATCTTTACTGTGCCAAATTTAAAACATCCGGAAACATCTTTCTTCTGATTAAATAGTGTTACAAGTTAAAGAACAATAATAGATTGTTAACATTTTAAATGTTCAAATGTTTTGTTCTTGGTGTTATTATATTAGACTTATAAGAGTTGTTTCTAACCCGGCTGTTTCAATGTAGGTTTCCTTTCTTAAAGATGTGATCATGTTCAGTGTATAACTCAATTTGTTTTTCTTTTACGCCTATTCGAAACTAAATAATTCATATTGTAGCATACACAATGATATATTACTCACACAATATGTAATGATGACATGTCATCGGCGTCGCATGAAGTCGTGGTGGCTAATTACACACTTTATCGCAATACACGGTTAGATAACATCTGAGGCAAATACGTTAGCTCAGTACCCTGCTACCACAAAACACTAGTTGTATTCTCGTCTGCTTGATATTTTAAACTTGTTAGATTCGTTTGAAGTTTAGTGAAACATTTGCCTGAGTGTCACACAGCTCGGATCCGGATCAGACGCATGGTTCATCGGCGTCGGATCCGGGTCCAAGCTGGTTGAGGATATCACCATGTTCGCGATTGGCGTAAGAATGGTTACTTGTTTCCTTGTACACAGTATTGTAGTCAGTTCCAGCTGATTTTCGCTAACTTCCAAAACATCTTATATTCTCTAAACCATTTTAGCTTGAATTGTAAAACAATATATTGAGGCTCAGACTCCTAGTATCAGACTCCTAGTTATCTAACAATACAAGAAGATAAATTATAACTGTTATTTGTAACACAGCATTGGAGTCCGAAACAAGGACAATTTTGTTTCTATCGGTGATATTTAAAAACAAGGAAAACGTTTGCCGAACATTGAAAATACCCATACAATAAGAAATCACTTTTGCTAAGCCATTCAGACAAACAAAACACACTCAATTATAAGTTCTCTATTTCCAAGAAAAATATATTTAATTAGAGTCTAGATAACCTACAACTCTGTGCTTTTATGGTTTGAATGATTATGACCAGTTTGATCGAGGTAGCTTTCCGCATACATATTTATATAACAATTGAGCAAATGTGTTATTTTAAGGTTCATTCTCAAAGACATCTGATAAAAGACGATGAATATATTATTATGGACAAGAAATGCCAATTTGAAGTGTTAAAAATCTAATCTGGAAAATGCAGCATTGTTTCATGTTGAGCAAATACTTTATTTCCAACAATGCGTTCATGAACGAAAGTGAAGTGCCATATTAGACACGGCCTTAAAACGCGGCGTCTGATCAGGGGCAACACATTTTTTGCAACAGAATGAATTCCGAGTATAAGGTTTTCGGAAAATAATTAGTTTGTTTAATTATTGCTGTTAGTTACAAACGACACTTTTAAATTTCGCAGCGAAATGGTTAAATACGACGTACGTTCCCCTTTGCCGTAGTCACCTAGATGCGCCGTTGATAATAATGCAGTCCCAGATCAGACGCCGCCTTAAAACGCGGCGTCTGATAAGGGACTTCGCTTTTTTGCAACATTTTTTCCATGAAGACAGTGTCGGAATAGTCTTAAGTTATTTAATTGTCTGTATGAGTTATTTCGTTAGAATATTTTATCTTAATCAATTCATAACCGACACTCTTACATTTTGCGCCAAACGGGTTAAACGATATATCAGTTTAGAACTAGGCCGATGATATCTTGTTGAATAGTATTTGCTGTACTAGTAACATATTAAACCGTGAGCGTGTTTGTACTAATTTTTTACGGTGTTTCATTTAGTAAGAAGGACAAGTTCCACAATACGATGCATACATTGTACACCTACGGTACGAATAATAGATGATAATGTCATACAGACGCTATAATCCGCATGCGAGGAAACATATTACATCATGAATAGCAATCATCCCCCATAACCTCAGACAAATGTATACACCAGTCATACTATAAAGTAAACCACTAAATGGCATGATTATATGGTAATGATTTTGTGAATTAGAATAGCATGATGCCAGTTTTGAATTGTGTTGAAATCAAACTAGGAAACGGAACATGTACTTCATTTTCTACAATGATTGCAATAATTATCCGTTATAGATGCGCTAAAAGGCGATGATTCTGTGGAGAAATTGGATAAAGGTTATTGCCTGAATTTATAGGGGAAACTGATTTAAAAATCAATCGTTGTTTGAAATATCGGTATGCAAGCCAACAATCATTTCAAGGTCGTATATTTTCAGCTACAGGTTTGATCTATGAAATCAATGCAATCGAGGGGAACCAAAGTCTGCCGAAATCACTTATACAAATGACATCCGACGTTGGGGACATGTGGCCATTATAACTTAAGAAAGAACAAATACTCTACTAACTCAAAAAGAAGCAGTCTGATCAGGATGTACACCTTTTGAATTATGTCCGCTCTTTACATTTTTTATTATTATTGTTTAACCGTTCAACCAATAGATGCATCAGACATGCTTATGTCGCATTTTAACTTTCCTACCTTCACGTATACCCGATTTGATACCCCTGTATCAAATGACTATTGACAAGATTTTTGGATATCACAGTAAAAATATGTATATAATTATACAAACAAAGTATTATTGTAAATGGTCCATCAATAATTATGATTAAACACTTTTGAGATTTCCCTAAGATAATGTGTATATTAGTTTGAACTGAACACAAATATTAGAATACGGTATTGAAGACGTACATCGTTCCAATACTATGTTAACAATAAAGAAACGTAATACTGATTCAACGAGTTGTAGGAACGAAAAGATACAAATAAAATAATCGTAATTCACTAACTCATAGGTTAACTTATTAACTTCCTTTTAAAAGTAATCAATGAAACTGTGTGATACAAGGGTAGATGACGTAATACAACATAAATATACTTATATATATTTAGTTGAATTTGTTCGAAAACATTATAGCATTCAACATAAGCTCATATTCATCAAATGCATTTTTCATACAATTGTTTCAAATGTCATCAGCTACCGTGGCGTGAACATACGCTTCTATCCAGTCCTAATTTTACAATTACAGTTAAACTTGATTTATTAAGATACTATACATTATTTGAGCACGCATTCATATAAATGTGTAAATGATAAAATCGTATTTTGCAATGTAATATTTAAGCCATCATTTTTCATTTCAAATTACGATTTGAATTATCATCACTCATAAATTGCATTTAAATCGCAATGTATCATAGTTAATATCATTGGGGGACAGACAAAGCGTTAAAACATTAATCAAGAGTGGGACTGCCATTGTCGTTCTATCATATAAATATTCGCTTGTTTTAATTTGTTTAATGTCTGCACGATTTATATGTGGAGTTTACAAAATGTTGACTACCTGCATCTAAGCAGAACCAAAACAAGAACAAGTCGGTGGTGTCAACGTTAACCATTTAAATCCAGATGTGACGCAAATCATATATAAAAAATCTATTTTCGAAATGATACTTGCCTGTACATTTTGTTAGCAATATATTTTACTAGTAACTAAATCGTTAGGCCATTTTATTTCCCATAGCTCGGGCTTTATTAGTTTCTTGATAGTACCTGTCTTTGGTTTGTATAGTTTGCATGTGAGTGTCTAATTTAATGATGTCAGTTATGTTTAACAGTTATATGATAATCAAATACGATGGGTATCCGGTTTTGCTCCGATTTGCTGCTGGTTCGGTTTCGGTTGAACGTTGTCCGATGTGCAGGTTCAAAACTCTCAGAAACCACATGGTATGCTTTATACAGCGCACCATGTGAGTTGATGCAGATTTAAACCTGTTAGTTCGTTATATAATCTTTTTCCAAATGCTTATACCGATTAAAATCTGATTCGGTGTTAATTTGGTCGCGTTGCATGTTTCAATTAAATTAGTTTCCTTCCTGTCACGATGTCACGGTGTAAAAATATTCGAACGCAAACGTCATATGACACGCTCCTCGATCATTTGTTGCACAAAAGGACGAGGTGATTAATCAGGAAAAAGGTAAAGAATAAAATGCTGAGAACAATACATGTGCACTGAATTTCACTGCTGTGCCTACTGGTTTTTATGCTGCTGTTCGTAAAATTAAATTTGTATCCAATCGGCAACAATCAAGGCGTTAAACAACTCCAATGTAGAATAGACGCATAGTTTCAATTCCAAGTTTTGTATTTACCAACGCACTCATAGACAAGAAAATCAAGAATATCGTCTAGCCCTTGTTTTGGCGCCCAGCTTTTATCAGAGTTTACCAACGTTTGACACCAAAAAAAGTGTAATAGATTGTTCTTGGGATTCAGGACTTAGAATGTCTTGGTGTATTAAAACCCTGTTTTTTCGCACCATTTTATTCATATCGAGAATAGCTTAAAGGTCAAGAAGACGACCTTAGTCTAGGGGCCGTATTCATAAAGCTCCTAAGGAAAATCTCAAACTTAAGTGAACATTTCAAATGCAGATTTTTATATTTTTATCCATAATACATCAATAAAACTTTAACTGCTTGTGAAAAACGTAATCTTTCACAAGCATGCCAAGTTTAGTTGAAGTATATTTGAAAATAAATTGGAAATCTGCATTGGAAATTTTCTTTTAAGTTTGAGATTTTTCTTAGGAGCTTTATGAATACGACCCAAGAACTGAGACAAATCAAATCCTGTCAGAAATGGGAACCGATTATGAACCAACCAAATCGGTATATAAACTATTGAAGAGACTGTATGAGGTACATGTACGAACTGACTCAAAACTATCAAGAATAGTCCATTGCGGTTTATATAGCGCAGTATACGTATTAAACACCTGATGATGTGGTTTTATAAATCCATGGAATGGTTTTCGCGAGTAAATACCTGGCTTATATGCCACTTTTATCTGTAACCGAAACGTCAGCAAATCGGAGCAAAGCTGGTAAAATGTAAATTAAATCAGTTTTACATGTCTTACATATCAGTATTTTTAAAGCTGTATGAGTGTATTTAGCCTTAAGAATTGATTTGTCTGAAACTTGCTGCCAGTGGATATTCCTTACTGTACGATTGGATCAGATCTTATGCCGTGCGTTTGATCCGAATGCAAGCTCACGTTCGCAAATAGCGGGGTAAAAACTCAAGATACCAAACATTATATTTATTTTCACACGAACTTTGCTGAGAAAGCCTGCGAAATGTTGACCGAAGTTTTCCATAACTTTACAGGTGTTATGATTGATCTAAGAAGCGTAATCCTGGCATTATTCATCAATATTGTAATGTGACTAAATAGTCAAAGCATCAGACTTGGTCTGACAATATATGCTATTCAAAGGATTATATCCTTCATTTCAGATGCGTTTGAAACAGTGTGCTATCAAACGCGAACTACATTGCTAAAAACTGGTAAAAACTAGTAAAGTCACTTTTAAGTAGCCAAGGAATATGTAACAAAACCATGTTGGAAATCGTAAAAAGCAAATACTTAGTTTTCCCACAATGTTTTTTTTTAAAATTACAAATGGCATTTATCTTTCGCCAGGATAGTCTTCATTTTCATAAGATTAGTTAATTATGGAGAAATCTAATATGAGGTATGTGGTCGGTATACTCAAGAGTGAAAAATAAATGTAATAAATTCAGAGCTTTTGATTACCAATCGGCAAGCATAGCACATGCAAAACGAATTAAGGAAATCGTCACATTTTAATATTCTGGAATACAATATGCATGCATAACGACTAATTTCAAACTAACGCAATATTCACCATTTTTGTGAGTAATACAATCATATTGAATGTAGAATGTTAATCTCGATTGGCCGTTTTGTATAAATCATCAAGCAGTAATCAAACGGACAATTCGATGCTATTTGCATGTGTAATCAGGGACAGCATAATAAACTTTAACTTGCAAATGACTTCAAAATAACTGCAAATGCGTGCTTTACGTCTTTTTAAAATGCACAGTTTGCATTTCGAAGCGAAGTCACAAAACGGAGGCACCGTAAACGCCAATTTGTACGTGCCGTGTCTTGTAAATGTTGCTGTAATTGCTGGGTGTCCTGTTGGTATGAAGCTCGTTGGGGAACTTTATGGTTATAATTAACACGTGATGTTGTCGTTTTAAATCCGGCCATGATGCTATAATGTATGCAATTAATATTTGAAAAGGCCATTTATTCGATGCAAACCATTTAAATTGAATGACAACTTTCTACAAATCGTCGTCGGTTTCGTTCACAAAGAACATAAGTGTCATTTTGACAAATGGCCATTACGTCATCTTGGAACATCAACGAAGATATCGGGGAAATCTGTATTGACCATTGCAAAGAGTTTGGATCAAAATGTGCTACCAACTGTAATAATGACACAAATTTCATGTCTTGCCGGTTTTGTTTAGATTCGCTTCCAGTTTGGTTTCTGTGAATTATAATGAACGGTTTTGATCGGGTCAAAACTGGTTTATATATTGCAGCATGTGGTTTCTGGGAGTTTTAAATTGTGTTTGCCATACAGTCGCGTCTAAATCGGGAATTCGATTTGATTCGGTACGACTTTAAATGACATTTGTTTCAGTACTGTAATCCCTCGTTATAACAGAATGCAACATTTTAATAAATGATTCCAATAACATTTTACAAAGCAAAGACTGACTCAGTCCGACCCTATCTCCGGATTTTTACTGAGATCTCCGGAATTTTCCGGGTTTGAAAAATATTCTCTATAACCGTTGTTCTAAAATGTCAAGCAGCATAGCTAACAATGAGACGCCGTGTTACACGGCGACTCATTTGGATCGAAGCTGTTTGCAAATGTTTTCATAGTTTCTTCTGTAGCACGCATAAAGGTGAATATTTGCCAAGGCCTCCGGATTTTCAATGGTCCAGTTATGGTCACCCTGCTGCAAAATTATCTTTGAGAGTTGCGGCAAACGGAACGTTGTAAAGAGCATTTTAGCGCATCCATTGTAAACCTATGTTAAATCATTGTAGGAAAAGAAGCATTTGTTCGTAACGAACACATGCTACATTTCCTTCAATATGTTCAATACAATACATCATTTTGACCTTATTGCTATGTAATAATCCTTTTCATCATATACTTTCATTGTAAACGAGTTTTAATATAGCATGTGGAGGATATGGATAATACGTTGCAGTTTTATTTAAACACATTACATGTATTACCTTACACCGCTTATCACACATTTATACATGTTGGACTAACCCTTCACCGCCATAGGCGACTCAAATCGACATAGGAAAAATATTAAAGTCACATATCAGACACGATTCTGATCAGGGAAATTACTTATTTTGTTCCAAAATTTAGTCCGAAAACAAGGGTTTCGGAAAATTCAAAGTTCATTAAATTATTACTGTTATTTATTTCGTAAAATTATTTGATCGAACACCAGCTTCAAACGACAATTTTAAATGCTGAAAACGTTTGTTGGGGACTGTTACAACTAGGACACACAATCTGCATAGTTAATGATAAGGAAGCTAGCGGAAGAGCGTTAGATCCACAACTGCACCGAATCAAACGTTGTTTAACAGTGGTACTATTGCATTTAGATCTCTGCAATCAATAGTCCAGGAGCTATACTTGAATATTTCGACCGACCTCAAACAAATTGCAAAAGAAACCAAACTGCCTTTTTTTTAATCATTAGGATATACTTCAGCACATATTAAAAGTCGCCATCGATAGAGTGAGCGCAACTTCTTTTTT
>JAULCE010122985.1:0-12017 GCA_032359355.1 Macoma nasuta | reverse complement strand
CCCCCCTCTTGTGTAAATTTTTGTACATTAACCGCTCAATAACTTGAGTTTTCCCTGCTAAAGGAAGATGAGGACCGTTTCAGCGTTGTCCGTCCGCATTTCAATAGTTTCACCCGTTCGTCCGCCCGTACGTATAAGAAATTAGCATAAGAAATAATTGACGTGTAATGGCAATAGAAATGCCATTATGATAATGATTGAGCCAAACGACTTGAATGAAGATCAGATAAAAATTACAATTTGTATGCCACTCATATTGAGTTAAAAGACAATTAAGAAAACAGTTCAACGAAGAAAATATATTGTATGCTATGTTATACATCATTATTCCTTTTTTCATTTTACCAGACCACGTATTTGGTCTTACCGCCATTATTAGAGAATGCGACTACTCTGTGAAATCGTTTTCATACATGTTTCTCAAGAATCAGATAACTAAGTTTATCATAAAATATAATGCTCGAAATGAATGAATATGGACACAAACGGTGTAGACTCAGATCAGAGTTGCTTTTTCGACATCAGTCTCTTTGGTTGGGGGTCCCTATTTTCTTTTCCGCTGGCCGAAAATTTGGGATTATAAAATTAATTTGCCGAATCTGAATATGTTCTTAAGATACCGAAATATTATTGGAAGTTCGTCGTTATAGAAGTAAAAACGATCAATAACCGAACATAAACGTATGAAACCCGAGTCCAAACCGCAACGTCCTCATTTCTGAAATCAATCCAAACCGTCAACTCTGTGCTGTCGACACCGTTACATGCATAGACCGAATTCATGCAAATTAAGCGGGCTTTGAAGCACATAATATATTGTTATATTGGCAACTTTCTGAATCGTGACTTTGATTGATTTGGCGGTCGGGCGAAGCTTCCTTCTGTCCCGAAACTTACTTATACAATGTTAAATGATTTAATCATTTCTCCACAGAAGCGCCTCTGTATCTGATAGCTATTGGAAATATTTTAGAAAATGGAGCCTGTCAAAGCCTCATTTTAAGCTTTCCTGCAACACGACTGTTTTGTAATCGCTTTAGCTGTTCCTGACAACCGTTGCATTTAGCTGTCAGTGTTTGTCATTTTTGAAGTCTTTAAATTGTATAAATTTTCTCAGTTTCTGAGATATGATCTAATCAGCAGTATGCATTACATTGCAAATTAAGCTACAGTGCCCATCACAGCTTATCGAATACGTGCACTTAAATAGTACATATTGAATTGTCAATGGCAAGCATAATAATATAACTGTCAAAATCAAAAAGCATAGCAAAATCCCACCTTGTCGTATCATTCTGCTCTTCTTTACGAAAAATGTTGAAATAAACTGCAAGATGCATACAAATTGAGAAGCGAGGATCTTACATCTGCAAAGACATTGGTCTGAGAAAAAAACATGATCGAGTAACTAGAAGTTAAACATTAATGTTACTTAACTTTTATTCACGACATAATATGCAAATAGTCTGGGCCCGATCAGGCGCAAATATCGGCGTCTAAGTCGGATTCAAACTGTTGGCACTCGGATAATAATTTGCACTCGTCACTCAAATTGTACATGCCATGCACTGAAATGAAAGCATAGAGAAGACACGTGCGAAAGCCTACTGGCTGACTCGCGGTAGATCAGTGTTTCTACACAGTTGTCCGTCTGTGCAACTCAGTCGGGTTTCTGGGGTCTTCCTTCACCAGTAATTAGCCGGGCGTCGCCAAATGACCGAAATACTGTCGAAGCAACATAAAACCCAACAAAAGCAAAGATACGAATATAAAGAAGACCGAAGGTGCACACTTTTTATTGGATCACGCTCAGCATCTACTATGAAATCTTATAATAGATGAATTACAGTAAGAACCTCTTAATTTTACGCCATAGGGCATATTTGCGTTTTACGTATATCATTCGACATTCATTAACACTCTCTAGTAAAATGAGTTCATATTTTGATTACCTCGTTAGCGTGTTTGTATGAGTTTTAAGATCACTACTTTGCAAATAACGATATTTATGTGTGAAGGATTAAACTATGTAGGTACTCGATTTGTCAGGTTTATACGATGTAAAACTCCTTAGCACGCATTCGACGTGAAGAACATATGTTGACCTCGCTATAGTTAGACAGTATTTTAACATTTATAAGACAAAAAATCGTAGTATAACTTCATATTGACATTTCATTAAAACTGTGATGGGTTTATTTTATCTTCTTACACTTTAATCCTTAATTCTTTTAGGAATTTGTTATTCGCCGTACTACTGGCACTACTTACAATTTGGTACCCCTACACTACACTGATGTTACACTGTTGATGTTCTACTGATTAATTATCTAATTTATAGAAGCATTACGCCGCATGAAAACAGACACGTCTGTACATACTTTTCAATACCTTTTCTGGACAATTGTAGATGAACAGAAAGGCGCTAATATTGCCGATGAAGTGTAATTCAATTAAGCAACAGGTGTTTCCATGCGTAACTAAGATTTTGCCTAAGAGGTATATGCAAGATGTCTTAATTAAAAAATAAAGACCTTACAGTTTGTGCGAAAGTGTAAATGAACTTTTCAGAGGCACATATTGGAATCCGTTTTTACTTTAATCCGTATTCCTCATCTGCAATGATAAAAAACCCTTACGGTGCCTTTTAGAATGACTGAGAAAAATAAGTTATTCGCCATACAGTTCGGATGACACTTCAGTCTACACGTTTAATGTATCCAGTCTTACCTTGATCACGCCTTTGCCGTTTGGTATTTATTTACCGTACAACCTAATTTGAAGGGCCATCAAATATCATTAATGACAGGTGGTCGCTTTATGCAGAACGAAAGTAACGCAGAACCTCGTTTTACAGGTTTCTGTAAAACTTTCATTCTGCACAAGATGACCACCTCACTGGAAGTCACTAATGTCTCAATTTTGAGTACACGCTCACTACAGGTTTGACTGTAGTCGGAATAAAAGTATCCAACGTTGTCCATATTACAGCCATCGGGTCAGTTTGTCTATTGGCATTGCTGTCATTATCGACGAGAAAGCAATGACCTCATTATCGGCGCCTGTTCCGACTCGAGGACTCTAACACCACTTCAGTATGGTCCTTTGGGAATATAATCTAGCTGCTTATTGCCATCTAAATATCGCAGACACATTACATGCCATATATTCATCGAATGACAATCACTGCAAAGTGTGCGTTTTAAACTGTCCATGACGAACATACATAAGAAATAATATGTAATGCATTATATCTGCTATAGCACTTACTGCATTATAATCCTTGCAAATGCGACCACTTGAAACAACCCACCTGGACAGCCTTTTGACAAGTGGTAACATAATGCATGTCGAAAGTAACACAGGACACATTTTTCACAATGTTTAGAAACATTGCCTGAAATAAATTTCTGCATACTTAGGTCCGACTCTATGTTACTGCCACATTCAGTTGAAATTTGGCGCGACATTTCCGAAATGTATCCTTTATTTTAGGATTCACAAAATGCTAAAATCAATTGGTGACAATATTTACGGAGGGTCTAGACACGTTAAAAGCTATGCATTATGCAGTAAAATGACTTCCGTCTGGAAAGTGACCCTGCTACGGCTTTTATTAAATATTTGATAGTCAAATAGTCGTAGCAATAAAAATAGGTCGGTAACTGAAGGTGAATATTTGAGATTCAGCAAGATCTCAAGCTTAGTGTTGCACGTGAAGAGAAGAGGGATTATGTAAAGTCATATTGATTTTAGACCCATATTTCAAAACATGCAGCGCGTAAGTTTCAGTTTAATATGTATACGGTCTTAAAGCTTGAAAAAAGATAAATGGCATATAAAGACAAATGTTAATGCAGTGACAATAAAAGAAAACGAAGCGTTTAAACTAAAGAAATGAAATTTAACACAATCTCATCTTGAGACGGGTGGAGAAAGAAGGGCATCCACTTCCTGCTATTCCATATTTGGAAAAGACAGACTAGTATGATAACTTAACTTCAAGAAAAACACGTTACTTTAACCGAACTGTCGTTTAGAAATGATATATCAGTGCATGTACGGAGCAGTGCATGTGTATGAACGGCTTACTGTAATTGATACAATTTTTAGTGTACGGCGCATTGCAAGTAATATTACATTCATTTTATTTGACTGATACGATTTTAAATATATTGCTTCATGTATATCAGAAAATATGATACGTAATTGTTTTTGCGATATGTAGGCGGACTATTTCGGAGATATGACTGAACACCTGATAGAATGACACACGCACACACAAGGAAATCAAGTTTAATAAATATGTACAGTCGAAAATACAAACTCTAAATTACAAAATAATTCATGACATAGCATATGAGCAAGGGCAAAACATTAAAGTCTTCAAAGAAGCTCATACAATTCACTTGTCAAAAATAAATGTTGTGCCAAAGGAGAGCCCCCTCCGAAAAGTTCCAAGAATGTTACCTAAGATAGGAGTGTTTCAGAGAGCATTTGCAGCCAACGATATGTTCCAATTATGTGATAAAGAAAAGGTCAAAAATAAAGACCCAATATTAGCACATGTGATGCTCTCTATAACTTGGTGCTATAGAAACCCTACGAAATGTTGACACACTTGACAAGTATATTGCATTTACATGATGGTCTTAAGAAAGAAAATGTCACATGGATAGCATTGTTTTCATTTTTTATGATGTAGTGCGGTGGTGTAGCTTAGAGAAATCTACAACATTCATGAGGTAAAACGAAGAAGTAAAGTTCCCATGAATAATAATAAATAGCCGGGTGGTTGCTTGTGATGTATGTTCCTCGCTTCAGAGGTTGCAATATCCGTTGTACGATTATACACAGTGATAATTTATCGTAATATTTGGTATTTTCTAAATCGTGACTATGATTGGTTTTGTAGTCGGTCGGTCGATTCTTCTGTCTGTTCCAACACTTACTCACAAAATGTCTAATAATATTTAACCCTTTCATCCACAAAGCGCATTAAAGCACCTCTGTAACTGACCGATATTTAAATGTAGGAAAAGAAGCATTTGCTAATGCTCCTTTTCAAACAATGATTTCAATGCAATTAAAAAGAGCATTTGTCTCTTGCCTAGATTTCATGTTTTTATCAGATGCTTTCCTTTTTGAGTTCTTAACATGGCATGTGGAGTAAAGGATGAAATGATTTGTACTTTTTAAAGATGATGGGTCGCGTTCGATGCCATTGTGCGTCTCAAAATTTGAGGTCAAGTTCAAATCATTGCGTTTTATACATTCGGATCAACTTGACATATTATTATATAATATTATTCTTACTAGAAACTCTCGAAGAAATGTCTTGAGCTTGTCTAGACGATGTGTTGCGTGCATTATATTTGTCCCTTGGATACTCAGTTACAAGTTTCGAAATGGGTTCATGTGTACCTTAACCTTTTATCTGGGTAGTACTGTTAAACAACATTTAGCACTATGTTAGGTTATGCGTGGATGGAAATATGAATTTTATGTTACCTCTGTATGCAGCTTTATAATATATAGTATGCTATTCTTAGACTCATTCACAATGGCAATTTATACGGAATATAAAGATTATCTAGAAAAAAGGAAGACACAAATTTTGAATGGATTTGAAAGCATTAAATGAAATAGAGCATTGGGTCGTTATGAACAAATTCGCAGTTTCACATAATGTTTTCGAAAGCTATACTCTATAAATGTTCCAAGGGACGCATGTATAGAGCAAAAGGAATAAAGCTGCTTTTATCATAGACCTTTCCTGTAACAAGACTGTTTTGTATTCGCTTTAGCTGTTCCTGACAAAAGTTATATTTAGCTGTCATTGGTTGTCATTTTTAAACTCTATTTGCTGTATGAATATATTCTGTTTCTGAGATATGATTTAATCAGCAAAATGCAAAGAAATGCAAATAAAGTTAGGATGTTCGTAAAAGCAAATAAAAAATGTGCACTGTATTGGTACATCTCGATATGTCAATGACAAGTATAATAATATGCCTGTCAAAATTAAGAGGCATATAAAAATCCCACACTGTCCTATCATTATGCACTTGTACGAAAAAGGTTAAAAAACTGCATGATGCATTAACGCTGAGAAACAATGTCCTTAAATCCGAAAAGGCCTTGAGCTGGGAAAAACATGGTCAAGTATCTAGCACTTAAACATTACTTTTTATAAACCCGTATTCACTACATATGCAAACCATTTGAGTACGTCCAGATCAGACGCCAATTTCGGCATCTGAGTCGGAATCAAAACTGTTGACACTGAGACAATAATTTCCTCCAAATATAGAACAAATCTGACAAGTTTTAGAATCTGCAGACAAAACTTTATCTGGCACATAGTATTTTCAACATTTATACTAAGAGGATCAAGCCATTTTTAAATCAGTTGCTCTGGGTTATATTTTCCGTCTTTCAAAATGTGTCATGTGGCATATTTGCATTTACGTATACTATTCGACTTTCGTTTACACTTTCTGGTATAATGACTATTTATATTGATTACCCCATAAGCGTGTAAGTATGAGTTTTAAGATCCACAGTTTGCTAATAACTTCGACATTTATGTGTGAATGGTTTAACTTTTCAGGCACCAGATTTGTCAGGTTTGTTCGATGTAATACTTGTTAGCACGCATTCGATGTGAAGTACACGTGTTGACCTCATTATAGTTGAAAGTGTTTTAACGTGTATATGACAATACTCCGTAGAATAGCTTTCAGATTAATGGACATTTCATTAAAAATCCGATTAGGATTATTTTATCTTCAAACACTTTCATCCTTAATTCTTCCAGGAAGTTGTTATTCGCCGATGTACTAGCACTACTTGCAGTTTTATTATAAAACCGTTGATACCAATTGAATGATGTTACACTGCTGGGGTAGTTTAATTATCTAATTTTAGAAGAATTACGCCGTATGAAAAACAGAAGCAGTCTGTGAATAATTGTCACTACTTTTTCTGGATAAGCGAACAGAAAGGACCTAGTTTTGCCGATAAAGAGCAATTCAATTAAGCAACGAGTGTATCTATGCGTAGCTATATTTTGCCTAAGACGGTATGCAAGGTAAAAAAAAGACATAACAGCATATGCGTAAGTGCATATGAACATATGATATACATATATTGGTATCCATTTTGTATCTATCTACCATGATGTAAAACGCCTACGGTGCCATTTAGAATGACTTTGAGAAAAAAAACGTTATTAAATAATGCATGATCAATTTCTGATGAATATGCCTCCTACACATTTCAGGGTGACCATAACTGGACCATAAAAAATCCGGAGATCTTGGCAAATATTCACCTTTATGCGTGCTACAGAAAAATCTATGATGACATTTGCAAGCAGCATGGGTCACAATGAGACGCCGTGTGATACGGCGTCTTGTTGTGACCCAGGCTGCTTGAAATTTTAGAAAAATGGTTATAGAGAATATTTATAAAAATCCGGAAAATCCGGAGATATGGTCGGCCTGACATTTGGTAACAAAACGCTGGCACATGCTATTGTTTATCATTGGGTGTAAGTTTCCCCTGTGTGCATTTGTTTTCAATGTAGCGCAGCCGTAGATTTGTAAAGGACAACGACGACTTCTTCTTAAGTCATTTTGCAAAAATGTCGCTTGCGTGTTTTTGACGAGCATTGATATAATGTTCATAGACTCACGTACATGATATTTTCAAATGTGTCAGATACATGGCGTTTGAACAACACTGATTATATACTGTTTTAACAAGCGTAATTTTTAGCTCTTAGTCTTCGGACACTTCGAGAAAGCCTTGGCACTATTGTAATAAGTCAGATAGACTTGTGTCATTGTTAACCCTTTACTTTAGATGTCATTTTAAGAATTCACCTAAAGGAAATTATCTATTAAATAGAATTAAAAAAGAGCAAGGGACGTCTTAAACGTAGTTTAAGAAATGAGGCATATGCTTATTAAGAACAGATGCTTCATGTCTCACAATGTTTTAAAAGGTATTTACGACAGAATCGCCTACATATGCAGAAGTAAAGGGTAATGCAATTGGCATGATCAGACAGAGAGGAAAAATGTGATTATACCTTGATCTCTACCTGAAACAGAGTCTGATCATGGCCTTCTGGCTTTGTTTACGACCTGTTGATCAACAACCTATGCTTGTTGCGGACTTTGTGTTGGTTACAATTGACTGTCACATATGACACTACTCACATTGTTACAACAATAGCATGATTTGAATAATACAGGTTCAAACATGATATGCAATTATAAAAAAGTTTGTATTGATAATATTGTAGGACATTAATCATTTGCGCGGTACTAGCAATTACACTATTTCCTATAATGTTTTCAATAGCTTTCATTTCCAGAGACGGTTACATGCGCTCTTTTCCAGGAAAAGATTTTATACTAAAAATAATATAAATAGATTATTCTTAATTATGTCAAAGTATTACAATATTTAACCTGATAGCCCATAGACACTATTCCTAATCGATAATAGTGGACCGATACCATAAAAATTGAATTTAATAGGCTTTTTTGTTTGGATTAATGAGGTTGATTTTACGTAATTTATTGTTGGTTTAAAGGGAATATTATATTAAGCATCCTTGTTAGTTCAGATTTGTTCGTTTCGATGATTTACAAAGTAAAGGAAGCTCTAAAAGAATAGCAAGGAAAATGCAACGTGCAATTCGTCGAACTCGTTACAAAGCTGAAAGTAGCAAATATTTTCGATATAGCACATATTATCTTTTAGCCTTACCGACGATGATACAGCATCGGTCAACACTATTGTCCTTCGAATATACTATCTGGTTTCTTCGTTAAGTAAACTTTGTAACCGTTCTCTTGTCTTTTTCACCGATGTCGTGCCGAAATTAACCCTTATCGGAATTGGATATCTTTAATATGTAAATAATTTGATGAACTTATAAATGTAGTGTGGTTGTTACTATATAAACCAGTTTCGTTTCAGGCAGTCCTGCAGAATAAGTCTTTATAAAGTTCGATGATTTTATGGACGAGTTAGAATAGTATTGTTGTTTCTTTATCGGAAACATTCAAGTAGCATTATCTCTTTTGACAGATGCATAACCAGTTACCTGTATCTCTACACTGATTTCAAATATCCAAGTTGAATTTTGTAGTTGAAAGTTGAATTATCATGCTAGTTGTTCAACATTGATTTTGTAGAAGTTTTCGCGCAAAAATATTTTCTTTAAATGGTAATGTTTCTCAGATTTCAGTATCGTTCGATGCATGCATTCGACTTGACAGAGTTCCAGATAATAAGCTAGACTAAATATATAAATCTCTTTTCCCGTATTAGCACTACTAAACCAGTAAATGTGACAACGATGTTACCAAAGTCCCAATTATCATACAAAGCTTTAAACACACTGTCGTTTTTTGCTGTTTTTTTCTCAGCAAATTAATCCATTGATAATTTGCAGTGCGCAACATTCGAGTATATCAAATCAGATTAAAGTCATATTAAAGACAAAATGCCATCAAGTTAAACATTTTATGCAAATATGTGAATGATTCACCCTAAACGTTGGTGGATATTATACATTTAAGCACACTGTGCGTCTTTATAGTTTACATTGATCCCTCAAATATAGATTTATAATCAACGAAATCAAATTGTAGTGCCAAGCAGCTTAGATCACAGAGAAGATGCAACGATTCATAGTTCTATCTGATTGAATTTCGTCGGTTTTCTTCCAAAACAACGCATCTGTCTTTTTTGCAAATTGACAATAACCTTGTTTTTCAAACACATGTCGATATTTGTAAAAAAAACTACGTTAAGTCACTTTTTTAACAATTGGATGTTGCGTGATGTTTGAACACATGATCGGTGTTATTTGAAAAATGGCACATACGTGGTTTATGAAAACACGATTATATCGGTGCACTTAATCGGCAGCAATTATGCAAATCTAAAAGGTGTTTTGGTGGACACTGTAGTTTGTGATCATATGCTAGCTGTACGTAGCTGACAATTGCTGGATTAATACTGTGACCATTTGTTTTTTCTGGAAGCCATATGTTATAAGATGTCTCCGGTTCTTTGAGAGGTAATATTGATAATAAATTGTCAAGCTTTGCATAGTAATCTGGGATGTCCATCAATATATTATGTACGCTTAATCACAACCGGAAATGTAAAAACATAGAGCTACTCTAACCTTTATATAAGTTGAAGCTGTACTAATCATGAAAAAAGCTCTGAATTTCATGTTTATCGTACGTCCTAGTTATATTGAATAAAAGACGTTGCACACGTGCCGACCAGTAATGAATTGTAAATGCTTTCAACTTTCGCATATCATAAAGACATTCAGATGTAAACTAAAACTTAATCGACGAGATCTTTCAAGAATGACGTACATGCTATTTGCTATTTGGGCATTCAACGTTACGTCGTTTGATGATCATAAGAAGATTTGCATATTTACGGATGTATGAGGAGTCCATTGTCATTTCAAAGACTGGTTTGAAACAATCTGCAATATAATAACTCAATGTCGATATTCCATAATTTTGAGAGACATGTATTTTTCAGGAGCGAACTGATGAATATCTAGGTATGCTCAAGTTTCGAAGAATGAATTGATTTAACCAGACTTAACGAGGCTGAACTGTATTGGCAAATAGTATATGCATCAGAATTATTGAAAATGGCATGTTACCACTGATGCATTAGTGTTTGTGTCGACATTTCATAATCAACATTGTAACATATCTATTATTCAGTTTATATTAAAAATGATGTCATTTAGAAATGCAAATCATAGTTATACCTTTAAATTTATAATCGTTGGTCTATATAAAACTTCTAAAGTAAAATACACGATTTTGACGAAAGTATGACAATATAAAAATATATGATTTATTAGAGTCTGAGGTACCCACATGGAAGACCTGTATGGTGAAGTGATGTACAAGTCGTTTACCAGTCAGAATACTCTATTGCGTAACGGCTTTCTACATATTATTGGCAAATGCAATGTAATACCCTCGAAGGGAATGTGGAAAATCGAAACGTTGCCCGTAAAATCCCACCATTTTCAGGTGTACTTGAAATATGACGCGTATCTATCTCATCGTTTGCATTTCTTTTCCTAAGTATGCAAAGTACTAAATACTTATTTGACTGACCAGTTGAGAACATGTTATTGGCTTTTTGCAATGCTATCCTACAATATCAGATTTCTGTTTTATCAAATGCCTCATCGTATTACAGGATTTTATCATATTCCGACGTATTCTACAGTGGCACACACAAGGCCCTGTATAACACTTCCCGGATAATAAACGCTCCCTTATCAGCTGTAGATATATGATTTCAATCACTATAATGGTTTATAATAGTTGTGACTGCAACATCATCATAAAATTAACCTAACCATCTGTATACCATTATTGTAAGCTCAATTAGCATTACAACTGATAAAGAATTTATTTCAAGAGAACACTCATTTGATAGGGTCAGTCGTCCAGGAGGCCTGCAACATATCATATATGCAGGTATATGTACTGTGTTTAATACATATTTACAAGTTAAAGAATATAGACAAACAGTGAAGACCCTGATCTGAGAACTTCTGATCAGGGAATATACGGTTTGTGACGACATTATAACGGTAAATTGTAGGTTATAGAATAAGTGCATATCGCCATATGACAGTATGCTGTCGCAACTCCTTATAAATCCATATAGTGTTGCGACAGCTCTCCGCTCAGGTGACGATATGTTTCATAAAGAGTTGAAACAAAGTGGTGACGCCCGGTGTTACACTACAAGAGACGGTGCAAAACCTTGGGAAGGCCGTGACGAGTATGGCAGCGCAACTCCGGGCACAAGACGTCAAAAACCCCGACAAAGACGTTTCATTCGGGCCCAGAACAAAAACGCTTGGAAATAGACGAAGCGGCGGCTACAGAAAATACAGCAAGGAAAAAGGACAGTTCTAAATTTATCAAATA
>JAULCE010122874.1:0-12267 GCA_032359355.1 Macoma nasuta | reverse complement strand
CAGATCTGACGCCGCCTTACAAGGCGGCGTCTGATCTGGAACTTCACTATTTTGCCACAAATTTTATTCCCGTATTAACACTTTCGGAATATACAACAAATATTTAATCGTCTCTGTAAATTATTCCGCTAAAATATTTTAATTGAAAATAGTCCCAACCGACAATTTTAAATCTGGCGCCGAAAGAGTTAATACAATTAAAAAACGCCATTTGTCTTTAGACTAGATAAACAGATTTTCATCAGCATCTTTCCTTGTTGATTAATCTAAAATAATAAGCGTATATAGGAAAGTATTAAAGACGACCAATTTGCAAACACATCGTGTCCTTGAGCGCCCATCACTTAACGTAACGTAATAAGTTTATTAGCGTTCATGTTACATATGTTTAAGCTAGTATACGTACCAAATTGAAATATTAACCTCATAATTGTCATGGGCGACCGCCGACCAGACATTCAAATGACAAAAATAGGTCAGGCTAGTTTGTGAAATTGTGTTGCGTCATACCTCCCATTTCAGTGCTGATATCAAATTTCAGGTTTGAAGATTTGAATTTTATACAAAAGCAAATACGTGTTCTTGCTGATATTTGAATCTAAATTGAAAAGATTTCGGAATGAAACACGAGCTAACAAATAATGCCTTTCTCGTTTTAAAAATATATTAACACTTCTCATGCTGGTATCACGGTCATCTGTTGAACATATCATCTCCTTGATTAATAAGCCTGTGAGTTGAACTTTAAAGCTAGTGAAATTATTCTTCGAGTGTGTTTAACAGCTTGGATAAAGATCAGACGCCGAATGTTTTGGCGTCTGACCCTGACCAAATCAATTTGAAAGTACTGCTTTGGTCGCTATTAGCGTAATAAGGGTAAGGTATGTATTGATGGCTCTATCGGTTATTACATTTGTATATTTATAGCATTTCAAAGAATTATGAATCATAGAGTAAACATTAGTTCACACAAGTGGACGTAACAAAGTCAGAAGACCGTTCTTTTCTAACTATCACTATGGTTCAAAACGTGAGTGGATCCTAAGCACGCAAAACGCAAAACAAAACTACCAGTCTCGAATCTACATCCAAGACTGTTGCATATTGTAAATTATGAGCACTGTTTTACAAGACATATCACACCATGAAGACCAATACCATCCTCCATTTCTTTGTCAAGTCGTCTGGTCCGTATTTACACATACTTTCAACTTCACACATCAGTCGTTTATTATGATTTCTTAATAAAGTAAACTTAACCAGACAAGACTTAAATGTGTTTATTTATATAACATTTAGTCGGGTTGTACGCTCTTTGTATTTTTTAAATATGGCAATGTCAGAGCGGCGATGAAATTTTTCCTTCTGTTCTCCTATTTGTTTTCCTTCGCTATAGTTTCCTTTCATATGATTTATTAACAGAACTACAGTCCAACTTCGCTGGCTCGAAGTTGCAGGGACTTATTTGTTGTATCTTTATCACCCGAAGTGCGAATATATTCCATGACATGAATATAAAAAGCAATTCAAATGTAATATCGGTGCAGCTAATGAAATAGAATAATCAGGAAATTTCACTTAACTGAATACGATGTATCGAATTTTAACCTTTCTATGTCTACACCTTTACACATATATAAACATTTTTACATGTTTTAAGAAACAAGTATTTGGACTGTTTTGTTTGACTGGTATACCCCGTCTATAACACTATACTTATCCAGATGCTTTATGGTATTGAGTATTTGAATTGATTCCTGGGGTGGAATATGGCAGATTAGTAATACAAATATTCAAGTAGTTAAAGCTTTACAACGACATGTCGGGTATTATGCATGACATCGGATACTTAACGCATTTTAAATATTGCTGAGTTATTGTCACATGACTACGCTTCACACATTGCAATTTCAGATAGGCCGTGACGTCTCATGATGGTCATCAATGTCAACTACTTACCAAAGTCAACACAATTAATTGTATTCCTTTCCAAAAGGAAACGTTTTAAACATGCTATTAAAATAATCCTTGTTCTTACCGTCAATGTCTTAAGATTTAAACTCGTAATGTAGCTTGACTCATACATATGCCCTTTTGAGTTATCAGACACATGAACATTGTATACTGGGGCGTATGGTGTACCCTTTCAGACTAGTTTTTAAACACTAGATTGATGCATAGGTATTAGACGTAATATTAAAGTCATGTTATCATTAATAGTCAAACAGTATTGATGAAGTCGGATCGTGACTATTTTTATCGTTCGAAATACAATGTGTGCTTTTAAGACAATCATTTACGTTCAAAACAAAATTATAGTAAGCTAAATCACTGCGTCATGTACCTGTGAGATTTATATCGAAACTTGCGACAAGTCTGATTTTAGGGACTTTCCTACTACTAGAGTTACGCTGAAACAAGTTTCCAGTGTGTCACTTCTGCATTGAGATATAACAATAAAAGGAACTAAAAAGTAAAATATTGACGGAGTTTGAGCGTGATTATTTTAATGGGTTTGAATAGCATTTCTTTCGTTTAAAGACGATCATTTACTTTCAAAGCAAAATTATATTAAGCTTAATCACCGTGTCATTTATCTGAAAGTCTGATATCGAAACTAGCGACAAGTCGGATTTTAGGGAATTTCCTTCTACATGAGACACGCAGAAACAAGTTGATTTTCAGTGCGACACATCTGAATTGTGAATAAGCAAAACTGGAAACAGAAAGGTAATCTTTATTTTCATTTTCCGTTAAATAATGAGACTAGATACAGATTTCGTTTGGTTTACTCTTTTCAGGACCAGACGATTTTATATGATACCTTTCTTAATTCAGTTCAGGCCCTACATCTGATAGAAATTCGACCCGCAATAGTGTAAATTAAAAACTTTTTTGATTTTGTCAAATTTATGTGCCGAGTGATATTATTTATACCACACTATATTCATCTCGCCACCGTTGTTCTTGATAAAACGCAAACTCTAAATAAACTGAAATATGTGTTAACAAATTAATAAGGGGCTCTTCAAAACCTGAATAACTCTTTAAATCAATTGAAGATCACTACAAATCAATTGTTGAGCACACTGGTTGAATAAGAACGCTCTTTAATTGATTTGTTAATATCAATATATCAGTGTTGAAAGTAACAATGCATCTGTTGATATCAACAGATCATTTTTTGATGACGTCTTTAAATCTATTGAAGTGCTTAACAATTCAATTAGTAAGATCAACAAAACATTTGGAGATATCTCCATTTGTAACAGCTTCATACATATCCGTAATTGATTTGAAGTGATCTCTTATTAAATTAGTGATATCAACAATTGAATAGTTTAGATTATTCGACTAAACACGAAACATCACACTGTAAAATAACAACTGGTGTTTGTTGAAGTGGAAGCACGTCTGCAAGAATGCCGGGATTCGGGACCTTGTACACGGGATTCTATTAAACTCTATCATGAAGAAAAAGAAAGTCGCTATAACGTGGCTATTATTCGACACATACATGTAGGTTCATATGGTATATATGACAATGTGAATTGGTGTATTGAGGTCTGAATATATTAGATCAAGGAAAACGTACTTTAACTCGGCATGCTATTTCGAGAGCCCTTCGATTCAGAAATTATCGATATTTGTCTTAGAAAAATATTACCTTTAAAGTTGTTTACATATTGTATTTCAAACAATTTCCGAAACACTGACAGTTGTTTCGAGTCTCGACAATGTCAACAATTTTCATTATGACGACGTTTTAAGCAGATTGTCCAATTCTGCAAATAGTACATTTATGCATAAACAAAGTCTTAGGTCTTACTCTTTATTAGGAAAATCATCAATAACACTATATCAAATTTGAAAAAAAAAACACGTTAATATTCTTTGCATACAACGTTTTTATTCTAATTGGATTCCGAATCCCGCATTGATTTAGTTAGATTTTGTCATATCGAACGTTTAAGGTCATTACCTTACATCCTTTGGCATAACTCATTGTTTAGTATTCAAATCGTCATTACCAGTCATTGTTGCTAATAAAACATACTTAATTTGAAACTTGAACGCACTGAGACCTCCGTATATTTACCTCTTCTTTATTCTGTTTCGAAGTCGGATCCCGTTTTTTCATTTTCCCTACCCTCAGTGAGGAAGAAAGCAATGCTTCAAATCTAAATATCGAAAGTCGATTTGTAGATGTGTCCAACTGATTTGTTTAGATCAATGATTATTTAGAAGACATCTACAGTTATTTTGAAGAGTTCAACAAATGATTTGATTTGGAGATATCGTCAGTTGAAGTATCAATATCAATATATCCATTGTACATCTCTTCAATTAAATTGTTGATTTCACTTCGGCTATTTAAATGACCTTTACAAGTGTATGAAGTTGTATGAAATGCCATTCTTTATTAAAAGACATTTCCTGGTTTTATCCCATGAATAAAAACGAGGCTTGGATAGCAGAAAGGTAGCACTACAGCACAAAAAAATTGATTAAATCTCCCTTTCCGGACAAGTTAGGTTTAAAATCTTTATAACTCCCAACAAAAAGTCATCTCGAACCAGAATAAAATTTATAGAAAGAGGTTTCATACGTTTCAGTGAAAATAGCATCCATTGTTAGTCACTATATTCCTTTTTACCGTTTATTAACATTTGCTTTTTTCATGCCATTAGTATCTTATGTATAAATCAGTCAGTTTGACCCATCAGAAATTACACATTCATAAAGAGTTTTAAATTTTATCTTGCAGGAATTCTTGTATATTTTTGAACAATGATTAGTACCATACTAATAACTGTTAACTTCTAAGTAATCTTTATAATATAGTGTTAACATTTGTTGGGAAATTGAACCCATTCTAAACCTGCAATAAAATGGTAAGCTAATAATTCGATTCTCTGACTCTTCCTGTATGTGTTTTAGAAGTACCGTATTTTCAATTATAATTCCCCCCACACACACTGCGAAACGGAGTGGGGATTATAGGAACGGTCTTTCTGTCCGTCCGTCTGTCTGTCCGTTTGTCTGTCCGTCCTTCCGTCTGTCGGTCTGTCCGTCCGTAACACTTGCTTTTCCGGAGCATAACTTGAAAAATACTGGATGGAATTTCATACAACTTCACTCAATAGTAGAGCTTATATAGAGAAAGAGCAGTGAACAAGAATTAACTTTAATTTGCCGTATTAAGGAGTTATTGCCATGTGCTACTTTTTCTTGTCTGAAGCATAACTTGAAACTACTAAATGGAATTCCATATTACTTCATACAATGGTAGAGCTAATAAAATAAAAGTGCAGTGTACAAGAACTCTTAAAATAGATAAGTTTCAAGTTTCACAGAACGCATCACAGAAACAAACAATTGTTCAACACATTCATACACAAGCGCTCACACACATATATACGTTACAATTAGAAGACACACATTGACAAAAACAGACATAAATCTAGGGTGAAGATAGAAGTACCGCAATGGAACGGTCAGTGACAAACACGTCACTGGGGGGTTTAAACCGGTTAAGGGGCGTCCAACTTTACTCTTATCCCACCATTCCCCATCAGACATACAGTGTAAATAAACGGTATCCCCATCCGACTGCTGTACAACATCAGTGATGGCAAATCCAGTTGTAAAATATATGTAAAACATAATTATCAAAAACAAAGACTGTTTTCGCCAATCATCAAATGTACTCAATGACTTATTAGAAGTCAGAGTAACTGTAGAGCAGCCATTAAGGGCACAACAGAACGGCCACAATACAAATATCAGACATACTGCTTCCGTTTCCGGCTTTCAAAGTAGTTTTCATAGAATATCATGACCTCCCTATCGTGGCACAACCGGAGAGGGAAGCGTATGGTATACATCAATCAAGTACATGTAAATGTATGAGAACATCATTTTGATCTTAAAAAAATTAATAACATTTTTAGTTGTACCATGGTTCTGGCGTTTTACTATAGGAATTTTAAAAAAGTTTAAATTCGATATAAGTACTCTTGCATGGGTATCGAAGGGGGCGGTGCTTGCATAATGACAATAACTGTGCAACAACTTCCCGATAAGTGTCCCGGTATTAGATATCCGTACGGGTATTGGTTTTTGGACGGCAGTTTTGATTAGTCAAAGCTTGATCGCGTGACACGAGGCGACATTTTTTAAATCATTTTTAGAAATTCCCTCAGCACTTTGGACTCGTGATCAAGGGTGTGCCGTTTAGAATGTCGCGTGTCTTATCTGGCACGTCCATGGAATCCAAATCATTGGCTCAGGTCATGATACAAAACATATATTGCATCATTTCACTCTTGACCTAGATTAACCGAAACACTCGGACGGGGCTAAAGACCCGCCCTCTTGTATTCAGGTTTATTTAGAAACCTCATAAAATCCATGCAATATATATTACTTTGATAATGTTGGTTTATATATTATAAAATGTCCAATAGCGAAATATTAAAGCTTTACACACATGGAAAATTATTAGAAGTATACCACGGCCTAGGTCTTCTTCTATAGAAAAGTACCCATGTTTAATTTGGAAACCGAATACTTTAAGACGGGCGGAGTTTCCCCGCCCATGCAATAACTGACGAACAACAGTGCAGTTATCCAGTTTACTGCACAGTAATGGCGTACACTACGTGTATCAAATATCTGCACAGTAATGGTGGCATTGTTTTCTTGATCTCTTAATTTTCAGAGCTATCATTCAGATTGTTAGCCAGAAAGTCAAATGGTGACAACTCCACTTGCGATAAGGAAATGTTTTTCCCGCTTTTGTTTTAGTTCGTGTTAAACTAAAGGGAATCGAACATGAAAACTATTTACTCATTTACACATCTGGCGTGAAAGCGCGGAAATGTAAGGTCTAGTTTGTAAAGAGTTTCCCTTCATTGATTTGCCATAATGTTTTGTCATATTATGTGGATGCTTGAGCTTGAAGTTTTTATTCTGGTGAATAACAGCCTTGGAGAAATTGACATTTTAGTCGCTGGTGAAAACAATAAAGTCTCATTTTTGG
This sequence comes from Macoma nasuta, assembly GCA_032359355.1. Taxonomy (NCBI): domain Eukaryota; kingdom Metazoa; phylum Mollusca; class Bivalvia; order Cardiida; family Tellinidae; genus Macoma; species Macoma nasuta. Next base: position 5,222 of record JAULCE010122874.1, on the reverse strand, counting down.
TGTATCGATTGGCTCCAAACCCATTTTTTAAGAAAACTTTCTTACAACTATTTAGAGTAATTATGTATGTGTTTCCAACAGGAGAGGTCATCTTTTAGATGTGGATCTTGCAAGGTGTATTTGACATAGCTTACATTATTTACATTCTACTTTTATCAGATTTTAGTTATCCAAAATGACAGATCCTGATATACCTTATTCGAATGGATATCACAATATACCGATAATTTGACATACTATTGCAAAATATAATGCTGTTTCATAGCCCTGTCGGTGTCAGATTAGGCAGTTATATAATCCAAAAGGGCAGAAATTTCTAGGGAAAAGGGAAATACAGGGCTAACAAGGTGTACACTGTTTCATCCTAAAAATAGATTGGGTAGTTTGTAGTTGTATGTATTTGTGTCTGTACAACCTGGTATAAGGATATACGCATAATTTGAATAAAAACGGTATTGGAGTAAGCACTATTCAGCGTTTTGAATTTAAACTTAATTCAGGCACTAACAAAGTAAGACATTTCAAACACTTTCCATACAAGATTTATGTTGACATTTAATTGGCGGTTTTTCTTACAAAAAATACCAATGGTGATTATTGTTTTATATGCATTATTTCTTTCGTGAACGATTATAATAATATTCAGTCATTTAACTTCATTTAACTTTGTTAAATTCAAGTACTGCTATTTATAAATTAAGCCAGCTAGGCATAACCTTTGGTAGGTGGAGCTTATTTACATGTGACACTGTTGGAGCAGACTCCTTCTAATTGTTAGCATGTATCAGGACATTCTCCTGCAAAGGGAGCACCGGCGCCTTTGTCATCTCATAGTGCCCGGATAAACAGTACTAATTTACTATATAAGCACAACACCAGGGCGCTTTCGCACTTTTTGTTTTCACTTTTGTATTATACTTCGGGGTACTTGATTTATGCTAAAACACGTGTAATAATTGAAAGATTAAAATTGGCTATAAATAATGGTTTGCTGAATTTATTTCGACAAAAATACAATTAGAGTAGATAGAAAGGTCTTGCAGGACACACCACATACAACACAAAACAGCCACACAATCGGCACAGTCACACACGCATACACACATCCACACACAGTTACACACGAGTCCAAACACACGCTACATAAAGAAGAGACACATGGACAAAACATACATAAATCTAGGGTGAAGATAGGAGTACCGCCTTGGAACGTAGTTGTGTCTTCTAAACATGCGCACATCCCTACACGGGATACGCTGTACTTAATAGATCTACCATCTATCGAAATTGTTTGTTCAAAATGTGATTTGTATTTTCGTAATACAATAAGCCAATAAACGCCGTTTAACGCCCATGTAGTAGATGACAATATAAGACAATGTTGGAAGTGTATATTTCCCACAATGTTTTCAAAGCAACTTTAAAGTGGCTTTTCTCCTAGATAAGTGTCTTTTTCATTATAAAATTGTTAAATATATGACTATCATATTGGGTAAAGAATTGAAATAGAACCTATCCTTGTTGCTAAAGAACATGCCTTCAAATGCATTAGTTTGCCTTATTTAATATACAGATCAAACACCGAGCATACTAGTCTGAAAGCGATTGCTTTATAAATAGGCGTGGAATGAAATCGATTACAAAATTACAAGAGCAAACTGTCATTTAAAATGTTATTGACAATGTTTTTGGGCTTCAGAGTGAAGAGAAAATGCATAGAGACAATTACCTAAATTATGGCATCATATTTATTGTCGTGTTTTGCAGAATTATATCAATATATGCTGAATCAACAACCTCAAAGAAACAAATTACATTTTTGAAACTTATGCTAAGAGATCATCTGTACAAAATCAATATCCAGTCGGTACACGTCACGTTAAGGTTACTGTTGTAACTTATTCGAATAAACCAAAGCTCGAATTACAGTAGATACACATTAAACTAAAATACACGGTGTTGCAATTAACCCACGTATCTGTTGATACAACTACAATAAAACAAACCCAATATTTAAATATAACATAATAATGCTATTGTTATCTTGGCCTAGTGTAAGAACCAAGGCAGACATAATTGTCAGATGTCAAAGCATGCAATAATATGTCGGTTTAATGTTGACTGTTGATTAATGATTTAATCCTTCAACATGAAGTGTATCTGTCTTTAAATAAGTTGTTAGCTTAATGAAGTTAACATCTAAAACAACGTGTTATTTTAATAGCATGTTAATTACCTAACATAAGTATAGTTGTTAAAGAAATGTTGTTATTTACTAATCTTGGTAACTCGCATATTTAACATTCATGACAATATTTACCCAAAACCTAATTGGCGTAGGAACAAGTATTTCATTTGAAATTATTTAATTATGTCACAAGTTATAGAAATGTTGAAAACAACAGACTTAAATTAACAAAATTAACCTATTGGAGTACCTTTTAAGCTTAACTTCACGTTAGATTGTTTGTGTACATGCCTAAAACAAAAACATTTACAAAAGGACAAACATCGTGTCCCTATTTTAAAAGTTACATAGGTAATCCCACAATATTAAGATAAAAATAACTTTATTTATTTGATTATTTATGATTGGCTTCCCATATTGCCAGTCTAACATGTTAGCCTTAGGGTTGTGAACACATCGGTTAGCAATTGCGGGCAATATTTTCCGTGCAAATCGGCGTGTGTACATGCGGGAAAACATTGATTCTTTACAAGCGGTTTTCGTTGTGCAAAAGACTTACACAGATTTCGCCAATGTTTGTCTTTGAATTAATCTAACGTTAACGAAAAAACGAAGCTTTCAAATTGACAACGTCGTCACGCACAAGGTTAGCACAAGCTTAGCAAGAGAAGGACATACGCGGTACTGAGGGGGATGAACGATCCGGTACATGATAACTTGTATGAGTGTGAAATAGATTTTTGCAGGAAATGTTACAAAAATGCTCATAATTTGTTTATTAATCTATCAAATGTCTTGTTTTTTACAGAAATGTGACAATGGTTTGTGCTAGTCATCAAATAGCTAAACGTACAATTGTATCTTTCAAAATGTTTCTTTTGATATATTCATACCGGCAACAGAACTTTTGTCCTTCAGCATATATCAATTTCGTGGATAGCCATTAGCAAATTTGACAGATTTGAAGGTTGTCTAGTTTTTAGATATTAACTCTTAATTGGCGTTATTCACTGAAAATAATGAGATATCGTTTGAGGTTGCAAACAATAAACGTGCTTTCATAGATTGATTTGACAATATTATCAATAAAAGATAATAAAAATGTCCTCTACTTTACCCTGAAAAATCGAATCTGAAAAAATGACATTGTTTATATTATTTAGGTACAAACTATCTTGTTTACTTCAGGGAATAATTTATTCTTATCCTTTTAAGGTCTGGGAAATGCCACGGTCAAATCCAATCGGTTGCGGACTACGCCCATATTCTTTCGATTAGAAAAGTTGGTAATTGCAACCGATTGTATATCTTCAGAATTCAGATGCCTTACGTTTTTTCACAGGTATTATCAGTAAATTTGTTTTACAGCATATATGTGAAAACTATCGCGTGTTAGATCGACAGCGTATGTTTTACATCGTATGTCGTACGTAGTCATTGTTCGTCAATCACGTTTTATCATAACAAACTCGCCAAAAAATATTGAAGGAATATCGGTGCCTAAAAACACGATAACCATATTTGTTCCATATGCATAAATCCAACATTGAAATTCATATTCAAAGTCATTGTTCAGAATTCGATGCTTGATTAAATTGAATTTTGATATCCTGGTCCGAACGATACAGACATTTATATGGTTTGACAATTATATGATTTCATTATGCTTCTAATGATATTCATCCATTCTGTTTAAAAATTTGAACGACATAATTACAGTTAAATCTTTCGCTTGATTACTGTGTTGGATTTTCAAGATTCAGAGCAAGGAGATTACCGATAGCCAAATAAGTTCAGTGCTAATACATTACAAGCGACGTTTATCAGACATATAAATGGAAATAGTGCACATTCGTTTTATCAAACTGTTTTTTTTTGTATTTCTAGTGATTCGTAGTACGAAATTCGTTCGAACCTCGGGTTAGTCGATCTCTTTAAATAATATCCCTGATTATTTTACAATCAACAATTGTTAGTGGTGCTCGCAAAAACGTCAAACGTACCCTTTATACATGTAACATAATTTTGTGTAGCGCTTTCCACGTCTCTACTTTTATAGGCATGATAAAGAAAATAATAGAAGTCAACATGAGGTCAAGTCTACTTTTGGAATAGATGAACATGTTTTACTAATTTCTTTGAAGCATATACTTCTTTTAAAAGTGATGTTTGAGCTTTCAAAACAATTCGGTGATATTTTTCATGTTACGGATGTCATAACGCAAAGTTCCGACATTGTGACGAATATTGATAATTATTTTTAATAAAATGGAATATCATTGCTCTGCTGTCATATTCTTGATCATTCTTTATCAGTGTCTTAGTTTCCAAATGTCCAAGAACAATTCCCTCTACAACATCGTTTATTTTAGCACCAGCAATATTGTGAATGCAAAAGACAGTAAATTTATACACATATTCTACCAGATATATGATTTAACATGGTTGAATAACGATGCTTAAATTTATCGTGCTAGCATGGGAAAACTGGACGTGTAATACAGTTCAAATTTATAATGCACACTTCTTGTTGAAGTTGTATAGCCAACCTGCCAAGCTATGTACTGCTCTAAGTAAAACAACGTTTTGAATCATAGCTATAAGCAAATGTTATAGTTCGTATTATTGATATTCCGTATTCTTTGACACAAAAGAAACTATATACAAATAGAACGTGATATCATTATATCGCAGTAAAATGGAAAGAAGAAATGGGTGTCTAATCCACACATTTAGAAAACTTTGAATTGCGGTATCTTAAATGCATTATAACCATTAAACAGAATGTGTCCAATGTACAATTCAAAGAAAAGGAGATGTATTTTGTTCAACGTGAGGTTCAAGACACATAGTGGTAACGTCACGCGACATATTAAAAATGCGCTCATTCAGTTCATTTTCAGCGCTATTATTCAAGCATCTAGTCACGAAATTTATCATTTGTATTCATGTAAAGATAGAAATGAATGTCCTCTAAGTTTGCAAACAGTGCAGACCCTGACCAGCCGCCAGGTCAGTGACGTGGCGGCTGGTC
>JAULCE010122763.1:0-12267 GCA_032359355.1 Macoma nasuta | reverse complement strand
TGTTAATACTCGTAAGAATGTATAGTACATGTCGCAGAAACAGCAAAATGCTACTTCTACACCGACACTACAATCGAGTTACAGTGTTACAAAAGGTTTGCAACGGACAGGAAAACTGAACAGAGGGAAATAGCTCTAATATTATGGCAGAAAAAGTTATACTTCTTAAATACCACACCATCTCTCTCTACCCTCAAGCAACAGATGCAATTTGTGTTCAGTAGCCTCAATATTAACGATTCTAGTCTGCCGAAAAGAAAAATACTTCCTAACTATTGCAAACAGTCACAGTTATCGTGTAGTACACTTCCTCTCTCTGCGCACTACCCGTATATAAAATTTCATTTGAATTTTTTCAAATAATTATTAACGCCTATGCAAACGAAAGGGAGACTGGAATAGCTCGGACAATTGATAGAAAAAGTCGTGCTGAGAATAGTTCAAACGTCGAAAAGTATCCACAAAACAAACGTCTATATACTATTTGAATAAAGCACGAATTGTACTCAACTGAGATCATACAAAATGGGTTTTGAATGTATGCTCGAGTCGTGTGCAGTCAAACTTGTTTGAACTTTTCATCATTGAAATGGATTCAGATTCATTAGATGTGGATCCCGATCACATGCTGAATAAAAGTAAAAACACAAATATTCCGAAGTCTAAAAGTAAAAAGGAGATCATGCATACTCATACATCCTACCTTACCCACTTAAGAAGATTATACGTAAGCTGGGGAACGACTCCAGGGTTAGAGACTCAAAATTTCTACTTCAACACAATGGAAAGACGCAAGATCTACTTACATGTATGACGTCAGTTGTGTGGATGTGTGTATGCGTGTGTGACTGTGCTGATTGGGTGGCTGTTTTGTGTTGTATGTGGTGTGTCCTGCAAGACCTTTCTATCTACTTGTAAAGAGTATAGAAGTCTAACATGTTAATTGTGGATATTATGTACCTTGTATTTTGTAGTTTCTTAATCTTCATTAGAGTTTTTAATCGACCAAAAGAGATTACTTCCTGCGCGTTTTTAAGATGTGTCATAATAACGTTTCACGTGCATTTAATTTTGGTTAGGCAATAAATTAAAGGGACTGACATCTTTGTAGTAAGACCAGAGATGGAATTAGCAATGAAACGAGCTTTGTCGGGTTTTTTTATGAAGTTAAGTTAGGTATTCATTACATTGTTGGGAATTTGACTGTGTAATATTTATATCAGCCTTCAGTTTTTCACTTTTCAACGTGTTCTGACACCACTGTACGTTCAGATATCTGCATAAAAATATATGATTTGATATTTATAATTCCCTTTAAAACATCAATATAATGTTATCGTCATATAATGATCACACTATTTGACGCTTTATCAGCTAGAACAAAAACATATTTGAAATGAAGATTTTGAAAATCTTTCTTAAGATGTCGGTATGTAATTTTCGGTTTAGGCAGAAGATGTCCGTTAGCGTTCTAATAGGTAAAACGCTCATAAATTATATTCAATTGTGTGTTTTCCTGTCTGAAAGGGCGTTTAATTCAGCATGTTCTCTACGACATCAATTAATGCTAAATTTCCGCAGGGCCACTGCCTTTAGTTAGTAGATGACGCTTATCTTTAGTATATCAAAGTTGTCATTAATAACATGACCAACCGGCGATAAATAATAAATGTGGAGGATGTATATTCACAGCTACCCGCCACATTTTAATCAATATTAAGGTCTGAAACAATTTTATTGTAATTTAAAATAATACTTTTAAAATGGGTTTTTTTATAGTAGATTATTGGTGGCTCCATATGTTTTAAGTATTTGAGAATAGAATCAAGGATATTTTTATCTATCTAAATATGCTTTGGTATCTAAATATGCTTCGGAGGCCAATGCAATTAATGCCTTAATTAACGGAAGGAATTTTCATACATCAAACAAAGCCATCATAGAAGCTTATTAATATACCGGGGAGGGGGTGGGGGTGCAGATTCAAGCGTAAAAAACATGACATAAGATTTAAGCCGTTTGACTTTTTTGAACGGTTTCACCAAATTGAAATTTATCGGTTGATGTCTAACAAAACAAAGACAATAATTTCAGTCACTGGCATAATGGCACTTTTAGCAGCAGGCTAAGGTTTAAGAAATGCTGACAAGTATTTGGTCTTTCAGAGAGGTGGTTGCCTATTTCAGAATGAGAATCTAAGGGTTGTGTAAACAGTTCATTTTACTCTTAACTCCACAGAAGCTCCTACAGGCATCTGGAGTAGATTACTATTGATAACATTGTTGGAAATGGAACTTTTGCTTGTTATGAACATAAACTGTTTTTCTGCAATATTATTAAAACATTTCACAGAAACGACGCAAAGCAAACACCTATGCTCGTCTGGATTTTTTCTCTAAAAACATTGGCATAACTGGGTAATTATTAAATTTCTGAGAAACGCAGCCTGGTAGAAAAATGCGTATTGCTCCTAGAAACATGTGTACCATATACATATGCCATATGGATAATGTTCAACGGTGTTATGAGCAACATTAAAGATTTATCAAACTTGTGTTGATATGGAAACTAAAGTTCTTAATGGAAAATGGAATAAAAATGTAATTTCCCAGCCGAGTTTCATCAACTTCCATCCAGCGATTTTAAACGAGTGGTTGTTTCGACCCTTTACCCTATAGATACGCCACGGGATGCCTCTGTAGCAGATGACTATTAAAAACATTGTAGGAAATGGCGCATTTGAAAATAGAGATTTTGGAATCTTGAAGTTTCCTTTCCTCTAGATAAATTTCATTTTCCCTATGAATAAGCTTTTAAGAAAAGCATATGGAGTCAATGGTTAAAAGGATAGGACCACAATGGTTTTATATCCCTCACCAGATTAAAGTGTAACAAACGAACCATTACAAATAATAATTACATAATCCATGACGTCATGTTGCGGCCGTTAAACGTCTTGATTATAAACGTTTATGAAAACTTGCCTTGCCACCGAAGGCTATATTTCTTCCCCATATCATCGTTATTCACAGAATTTTGGTAGATAGTCATCCAAGTCACCATAACAACGATACTTCAGCACGAAAACTACATGTATTAATTGAACAAATCTAAAAGAAATCCATCTAAAGAAGATGCCTGTGAAATGTTGTTTCGACCGACAAAGTAGTTCATGAAAAGGAAATCTGTACAGTATTTTTTATTAGGTATGACACAAAACGCACGATGGACGATAGCGTACACAAAACCGACCCAAATGCTCACATTACCTCTTTGCATCTGGTGAGCTAAGAACAATTCAATAATGGTCTTATTTGATGTGAAAGGTGAGCTAAGACAAATTCAACGATAGGCTTACTTGGTGTGCCAGTTGAGCTAAGAACAACTCAACAAGAGTTTAACTTAATGTGCAGTGCAAGGTGAGCTAACAAAGATTCAACTAGACGTTAGAATAATGCGTCAATTGAGCTAAGAACAATTCAACGAGAGTTAAACTTGATGTGCCAGGTGAGCTAAGAGATAATTTAACGACAGTTTTACTTGATGTGCTAATTGAGCTAAAGCAATTCATTGAGAGTTTTAATTTAATGAACCAGGTGAGCTAAGAAAAGATCAAACGAGGGTCTTACTTCATTAACTAGGACACATTCAACAAAAGTCTTACTTGATGTTACAGGTGAGCTAAGAACAATTAAACGACAGTTTAACTTAATGTGCCAGGTGAGCTAAGAACAATTCAACAAGGGTGAAACTTGTGCCAAGTGAGATAAGAAATAGTTTTACTTGATGTTTCAGGTAAGCTTAGGATAATACAACGAGAGCTGTTTGTTTTGTTTGTTGTGTGTCTTGCTTTTACGTGCCTGGTGAGCTTAGAAAAGATTCAACGATGGTCTTGCTTGATGTGCCTCTCACTCTTCATTACCATGGTATTTAGATCAATATTCCCGCCTGTAAGAAGTTTTATGCCATGAAGTACCTTTTATTATTTGGCGTTTCAAGGGTATATTTACCTGTTAACTCCGTGTCAGTGATTTCTTTGTTCTCATTACCAGCCTGTTGAGAAAGTTAACACATGTTTATCATATAAAAAAGAAATGAGTCAGTAAGACATTCAGACAACCTTTAGTTCAGGGGAGTTGAAAATACACATTTAAAAGATATAACACATTGACATTATATTATGCTTTGAACAGAATTTGACAGATAGAAGCCTTCAGGAGTAACAGTGAGAGATGAGCACTGCTGCAAGATTCCAACCTTAAGACATTGCAAACAGTGTATACACAGACCAGCCGTCAGTGGCGTGACATATTCTGATCAAGCTCTTCTGTTTTTCACAAACCAATGTCTGAAGTAGTTCGTCTGGTGCAACCCTAACAATTATACACTATTTTAAACATGGCAACTCACAAAGTTACACTATTTATTATGCACCCTTCTAAACTAGTGGGGTATATTTGCTTTGAACATGTCGGTCGGTCGGTCGGTCTGTCAGTCTGTCAATCGGTCGGTTTCCGATTAATAACTTGCGAACACTTTGACTCAGGGACCTTTGACTTTGGCAGGATGGTTTGTTATGATCAGCAGATGAATTCTATTGATTTTGAGGTCAGTGGGTCAAAGGTCAAGGTCAGTGTGACCTTAGATAAAAAACGGTTTCCGATCAATAACTTGAGAATGCTTGGGTCCAGGGACCTCAAACTTGAAAGGTTGGTTGGTTATGACCAGCAGATGAATCCTGTAGATTTTGGGTCAGTGTTCTTTAGCTGAAAACGGTTTCCGATCGATAAATTGAGAACGCCTGGGTCCAGGGACCTCAAACTTTCTTGGCTGGTTGGTTATGACCAGCAGCTGAAACCTATAGATTTTGGAGTCAGTCAAAGGTCAAGATCAGTGTGTTGTTTAGATATAAACGGTTCTCTATCAGTAACTTGAGAACGCCTGGGCCCAGGGACTTCAAACTTTATAGGCTGATTGGTCATGACCAGCAGATGAACGCTATTGGTTTTGAGGTCAGTTGGTGAACGATCAAGGTCAGTGTGACTTTGTGATGAAACACGGTTTCTGATCGGTCCATGCCTTTTGTATTCAATTGTCCAAATATTACTAACAACATGGTTTCAAGGGGGCATAATGTTTTACAAACATCTCTTGTTGACTTAACGTTGGAAATAACAACAATTTAAACGTTTAGCCCATCCTGCTGCTTATGTCACCTAGTGAGTAGGGACTTAACCCTTTTTTCAACATACACCCAATTATAGGGAATTCAACAGCCAATAATTTATTCACCAATTCAGTCAATGATTTAAAACATTGTCGCTAAGTCACACACGAAGACTTTGAATTTATTACTGAAAGAGTAAACAATGTTCAATCAGTTCAAACACGATTATGAATTCTCACTTCTATATTTTCTTGCTTGCTGCCTTGTTGCGTCTTCAGCATATTACTTTGAGCCTGTAACTCCGTAGAAGTTGTAGCCTGCCTCTGATATAGGGTAGCAATTTCACCTTCATGTTGCTAAATGCACAAATAGCAGTTATAAAAAATATTACATGTATCTCGCCCTTCTGTTGCTTAATGGATATATGTAAGTTCTAAATGCACAAATATCAATGAACAAACAAAAGCGTACTTTAAAACAATACCATTAAAAACAAGACTTAAAAGTTATATGGGCCGTTCTCTGACAAAAGAGGTCTTAATGACAAAAAATCGAAGTTCGTTTTTTGGGCTTAAAATGAAGCTCGATCACTTTTACACATAGTCTGCCAATTTCATAGTTCAACTTTTAATAGTTTTTTAAGATATAACCCTTTAAAGTAGGAATAAAGTATTGACGACGTCATTGTGCGGAATATCATGACGTCGTTTAATGCACTTTTTTGACGTAATCACCTCAATGTCATTAAGACCCCTTTTGTCAGAGAACGGCCCATATCACACTTTCTAATGAGTAAAAAGTGTCTAGGTAGTGTTTAGATTTTACATCGTTTCAACAGTATTTTCTTTTTATGCGACGGCCAGTATACAGACCACAGGGTAGAACAACTGACCTACCACAAGCTAGTCTGACGGATTTCAAACTTGAAACATTTTCACCACTGACGAGGATCGACCCCACAGCAATGAGGGGCTAAGGGATTACAAGTCGGAGACCATAAACACTCGGTCACAGTGGCAACCAGGTGTCATCTTTCACAAGACAGAAACAGATGGAGACCCGAAGAGTTTCTAATGATTGAACTCATATGAGATTGATCTTCAGATAAATGTTTACACTGCCCTTTCAAAATTTCTCAATCTGAGATCGGTCTCATAAAAAGCTAAAACTTCAACAGCAGAACCTGTATATTTTGCTTGTGTCAAATTGTAAACAAGAAATTAAATTATTGCAAGCAATAAAAAAGCTCCCTACAGTGCGAGGACAGCACATAGTGTTTCACTGTATATGCAACTTTGGACAGAATTAGCAGTGCACTGCGTACATTTTGGATAGAAACGTTTCTTGATCATTACCTTGTAACAGATAAATTAAAAGACGTGTTGTACATGTATTCAGTTGTTTATAGACAGCAAAAGAAATTACAGTTAAATTATGCAGGATTAGTAATAAATTTGAAAAATCAAGCATGTAAAAAACACAGCCCAGACACGCCAGGAAAGTATGTTTGAGCTTAAACTGTGACCTTGATCTGGGGGGTAAGTCAAGTCTGACCATGACCTTGAAAGTAAGTAACTGGTCGTTAAGCACGATAAATCATCTTGCTATGAAGAACTACTGTGTGAAAAACTGATATCACAATCCTTTCAAAAATGTGAAAGACACAGTACGGAAATGTCAGCAAAGCCTGTGAATGTTTGAGCACGACATAGTATCTTTCTATGAAAAACATTAATGTGAAATAAAATCAAATATATTCAAGCGTGTGAAAGACACAGACAAGGCATGTCGAAAAAGCCTGAGAATGTTTGAGCCCAAACTGTAACCTTGACCTTGGGATTAGGTGACTGGGTGATGTGCATGTTCATGACACATCCTCTTGTTATGGAGAACAAGCCGTTGAAGTATTATCATAATCCATTCAGGCATATGGAAGATACAGCCCGAAAGGCGAATGGACCGATGAAACCAAGCAAACCTGCAGTCAACAAATCGAGGGAATTAATGGCATAATGCCTACTGGTGACGCATTTGATAACAAAATGGCATGTACAAACATGTCAGGGGCTCAATTGAGCGTTTTCTTTAAATGTCAAAATGCGCTTCTGTAGAGTAAGAGTAAGGGGTTTACCCTTTTGGGCACACACTACTTAATGACTTATCCACTAGGAAATAATCATTGAAATTAAATATGTGCATAAAAAATAGCATTTGCACAAATGCTTCGTTTCTTACAATCAAGTTTTATACCATCGACTTAAAGGCACTTATATTGGGTAAATAGTTAATTGGTGCATGATCAGTCTCATATATATGTACCGTTGTTTTTGTTTCCATGTTTTGTATTTTCTTGTCATGATGTTTCAGGGTTGTTGACAATCTTGTCACTTCCTGTTCTAGACTGTTTGCCTGAAGCAACCTGTTGAAGATATCCTGTACAGCTTGTAACTGAAAGAAGACAGACAATATTACAGTTATTATGAATAGGACAACCTACTCGATTTTAATTATGAAGTAAGGTATCCAAAGATATCTTTAAAAAATTATATGGAATGGTTATAAGAAGGAACTACCTGGAACAGTGTAGTTCTTGCTTTATTTGTCTACGGTAAAGGGCATAAAATTCCAAAATGAATTAATCTAAAAGACATGTTATGCAATAAAATGACAAATCGAACCGCATTGAAAACATGGAACATTATGGAACACGGAGCATTTGCTCATTATGAAAACATGCTTCAATGTCCACGTTGTTTGCAATAGGTATCTGGAACAGTGTCATCAAAAGACTTATTGTTGATTACGGGTTAAACGGTGAACCAGGAGTTGTTTGCAAAATAAAAAGGCAACATGCAGATGGTTCTGTTTGTTGACTTATTTAAACCAGTATGGAATCTGTTCTGACTGATTCTACAGGAGCCATTTTATTTTGGTTTTCTACTGTTTCCTGTAGTATGTTTAACTTGTTTGATTTTCAACGAATTAACCTGTTCACCTATAGAGCATGCACTATTCTTGCTCTTGTAAAACGTTCACTTTTTTTATTCCTCAGATTGTACTTTCTTTATAATCATCATGATCCAGCATTACTTTATTCAAACTTCCCAGTAATAGTTTTCAGGAAATTGTATATGGAGATTCGTCATTAAAATTCAATCAACACGTTTCTTGGATAAAGTGGTTAATCTCTCATCGACATGCTTTAGACAGGATTTTCACTGTCGTTCATGATTGTCTCACAGTGAAATATTCCGTATGTAACATCCCAATATAGATATATAAATAATAGACGTTTTTTTCCAATGAACTTTTTATTTTGAAAATGGTTCTCACAGGCTATGATAGGAATATTAGGTTACACCAAAGTCCGTTACTTCTGTGAAATATTGAATACCGCTTCTTGAAGCGACCGTCTCTTATACCATAAACCCATGCGTCAGGCGTAAAAAGTGTAAACATTGAGATTAAGCGCAATATCGGTCAACCAATATGCGTGATGATGTTGCCTTATAAAGCAAGGTTTTACCAAATTCGAGACGTTTTGATCATTTCAGACGCCTTTATGTTCTTTCGAATCCCGCCTCACCATGAATAAAATTTACAGAGGTGTATTGTTTCGTCTAAAACGTGACACAGATTCATGACATTTACTCGGCGTACAAGGCGTAACTTTTGTCTTTGGTGAATTCACTTGAAAAGGGTACGCCAATCCGCTCTTCTGGGTGACTGACGCGACTGTCGTGTTTATAAAGTGTAAGGTAAATTCTGTGTGTTTTATGCAATAAAGTGTTTACATGATATCAGCTTTGAGTAAAAGCAATGTAAATGTAATAACTAAACAAACGACGTACTCCTGTTGTTCAAAGGGATCCAATATGAACAGCAACCGATCTCCAGCACATTTAAATGTAAACAGGTTCTCTTACATTGCATGAGACCAATTGCAGTTCACACCTATTTAAAACACGGAACTACGACATTTATATTTTAAATGATCGCTGATTTTACCGATTTTACCTTAGGGCATACTAGTTCGTTCCATCAATAAGTTTTGAATGTATTTAGCGTTCCTGAGTAAAACTTATATACGGTCATTGCTATACCCCCACAAACATTTGTTAGGGGTATACAGTAGTCAATGATTGTGTTGGTTAGTCTGTCGTTATGATGATTTTTGTCCGTGGTATTTCTCAACAACCACTGGTTGGAAATAAATCAAAATTTTACCATAAGCGTTCCCACCAAACAGTGCTGTGCATATCGAAGTCATGACCATGTGTCTTTATTTCTATGCCCTGGTTATTTTTCTTCAACCACTGTTTTGGATTGAACAAAACTTTACAGGAAAATTTCACACCTGCACGTTATGGTGTTACGGTCAAAGAAATTGTCAAGAATTCTGGCTCTTTGATCAAAGTTCTTGTCCATTTATTTTTTTGTCGGCCATTTTTCTCTACAACCGCTTGATGGAATATCATGAAACTGCTATATAGATGGAAGGTGAATATCATTATAGTGCTCTAGAATGATGATTTCCTTCTCTGTACACAATCAATTGTTTTTGGTCAGCACTATTTCTCTCAAACCGCTGGTTTTGATTAGAACTTTCCTGGAAGCTCTATCATCAGGTGGTGCCGCAAATATTAGTATTTAGTTCTAGTTAAAAGTCTTTCGAAGGCTTACGGTCATTTGACTAAAAGTTCTGTCTGCGCTATTTTTTTAAAACTGCTTGAATGAACTCAACGAAACTTCACAGGAAGCGTTATCACAGGACATACGCATTAATGTAATGGTGCTCCAGATTTTTCACAGAGTTGTGTCTCTTTCATCATAATATTATAGTCGCCCTTTTAGATTGAAGGCTGCTGTGTTGGCGTATCAATCACATTTAGTGATATCTCTTTTTTTAGATAAGGATTCATTGAAGAATACATTTCGGTGCTTTGTTCAGTCAACATCTAGAATATCTATCTTCACTGTCGCACAAAGCTTTTTATCAATGGTATTATACGGTGCATACCTAATCATTGTACAGGAATATGTTGGTATCTCCTCATGGTGAGAATATGCTGGTTATATGCGCATCTTCTGTGTGTAAAATTCCCTCCATAAGTGACATTGAATTCCAAGCAAGCAGTGCTGTGACAGCCTGAGCTTGAGGAATCGATATAAAGGACACGCACACGGCCTGCTAGACTTGCAGAGTGCCAACTGTGTGCTTCTCTAAATTTTCACAAATTATTATAGTAAATTCTGCTTTAACAGATGACCTTTGTAAACATTGTGGAAAATGAAGCATTCGTTCACAATAAGCACATGCCTCATCGACAACAATACTTTCACATATTTCATTTTTTGTATATATTTTTCTTACCACCTGATATTCAGTCTTGTCAACAGATGCTTTCATTGTGGATCCTATGGCGTAAAGGGTCAACTACATGTTTGTAGCATCACACTAACTGTATAACAACAAATTCAAATCAATTTATCTCAGAAGATGAATCAAAGGCGTTATACCTTTTTCAAGTGCTCCTCAATTTCTGTCATTTTCTCTGTTTGTTTTTTAAAGTCAGTCTTAAGCTTTGCATGTTCGGCAATGGTGACTCCAAAATCTGCCTGAATTGTATGTACAGCATCTTCTGTTATGCTGGCCTTTTCACTGGTTGTTCCTAGGTCATGGTTTAGACGTTTCAGTTCAGAGTCAATGGCATTTTGATTCTGCTGTAAAGCCCGTAGTTCCAGTTCTAGATTTAAAGACAGATCCACCGTGCCTGTCTGGAGCTGAAATAGTATTAAAACATTTCTGTGACGTCATCCCATTGTTCTCATTGCACCGTATTACTAATAAAGTACGGTCGGCTGTACAATATTAAGTGTCACTTGTCCTTTATTCAACGTGTCTGTACATTATTTACGTGTTCAGCTCAATATCTAGTCACGGTGTATAGTCCAATAGTATTGTTCACCACGAGAATACACGTGTTAACCCCTAGCCTGCTATGAATTGTCGTCTGCTTAATTTCTCGTCTGTTTCATATGTCTTCTAATTCGCTTTCACATCAATGTAAATATTGTCTTACATGTAGTTGCAAATAGCTTGGATGCGGATGAGACGCTTAGTTGCCCAGCGTCTCATCCAGACCCGAGCAGTTTGCAATTTTTATTATGGTACTAAGCGCTTAGCAGGCTAAGGGTTACAGGGGAGCATAATAGTCCGTGTCAGTAAATTTTTTCCAAATAATATTCAACCGTACATAATAGTACGTGATTACAAATAGGATCCTGATTCAGCGCCGATATATTCGGCGTCTGATCTGGATCTAATTTGTTTAACTCTCGATGAGAATCTCCTATTAGATGCAGAATAAACGTGTTGCACTGAAAGGAATGTAGATTCGGACTCGACTTTCAGAGTACTAGACATATGTACATGATAAATGCCTAAACTATGTGAATATCAAACCATTATTATGTTAAGCGCGATCGAGATAGAATATGCAAACGGCTTGGGTCCAAATAAAACGCAAAGAGACTCGGCGTCTGACCCGGATCCAAGCTGTTTGACATTATGGCTATATTTTATCAAATACTTGAGCGAATCGAGCGGGTTTTAAAATTAAAGCAGGCGAAAGTTTGAGCAGCCGACAATTTATTTACCACGATAAGGGCTAAACCATGACTAGAAAAAGCCATTTTATGAATTTGAAATTAAACAATATACCTTCAACAGAAATTATCCTTTTAAGTCCCAAAACCATGGAAACAATATGCCCGGTAAAAATAAGTTCGCCGTTTTCAAAGCACTCGCACTCCATATATGACTATGTAGCTTTCTGCACAAAAACCATTTCTGTTCAAAACCTCAGTAACGAGTTAAAGCACTGAGTTGGATCCAAATCGTTCATCTACATATTTTAAGTAACATATAAGCCCCAAACTGCCCATTATGTAAAATATTAGAGTGTCTTTGTCGCTTCGCGCCTCAGACACTCCAATAGTTTACATACTGGACAATTTTCGGCTTACAAAATTTATATATTTCACAACAGCAGGTGTTAAGTGCTGTGTGGCGGCCGTAAAACGTCGCCCCGTACTTC
>JAULCE010122652.1:0-12268 GCA_032359355.1 Macoma nasuta | reverse complement strand
CCGAGCTTGCCGGAAAGGGCCGAGTAGTTACGATTGGTACGATAGGTAGTACTACCGTTGGTAAAACGGGCCCCTGATCCTTTAGCAGACAGATAGGATCTGATACTAGTTGTATTTTAAGCTTGATAATATTTTTTCTAGACGACTTAAAGTAAAGGTTATCTCAAAAGAAAATTAGTGTCAGATTCTTTTCATAACCCATTTGTGATATACGTATCATTACAGGACTAATACCGAATTCGGCACTGTCAAACAGGCAACTTGCTGACTTACAACAGGGCATGCGCGTGACCCTTCATCGATACAGGCTAACAGCAATCACTGTAAACTTACAGAAACAATGGCTGTTGAAGATTCCAGGCAAACGTGTTAAATTGGATCAGAATTTCAGCTCACAAACCAAGTCCGTCCCATTCCTCGTCACAAATCAGTTTTAATCTTTCACCAATCTAAATCCAACTGGAATAGAAACTCGAGAGGAAGCAGTTATATATGATAGTTTAGACATAAGGAGAAACAAACAAACTATAAATAAATTGTTCCTTTGTGAACAGATAAGTATGTTTGACGACGAGTTTATATTGAATTCGGATAACACTGTTTTGACCTTAAATAAATCTGGGCGTATGCTTCTCGACGCCGAGTTCGGACTGGTAGAAGACAATACAAAGCGCTTGTCTGCAAGAGTTTGTCTCTCTGATTCATATTTTAATGAGCGTATTCTCAAGAGCTCAGTTGAGATAATAACAGCATTACAGACATTCATCATAGCATCAATTATAACGCTATTTTTCTCTCTCTAACTATTGCAAAGTTTGCTTTTTAAAACAATGCCTCCCATTAGAGAATATTGCAAGAAGTATTGACATGTTTCTATAAAATTAACAGCACGTCACAATGTGAAGACATTCCGTAGGATGGCTTCCATAAGATATACGGGCCGTTCTCATCTCAATGTCTTTAAGACCCCTTTTGTTAGAGAATGGCCCATATCTAATCTGGGTCTTTACTACTTGCAAAGGCATTACATCTGATTACAGAAACAAAAAGACAGACTCATAATACTCGACTTTCCATTGGTCCATAATCATGAGTGGTCACTCCATAGAGTTTTATGAAGAAAGGGGATTATTAGCAATTTAAATACTCACTTTATATGGGCCCCTGCAACCGGAACTCACCATAACCGCAATGCGTTATGGTCTTCTGGAATAAGGCGTATTCTATGCGATGGACATGTCTCTAGATGTAAATTATTCTATCAGTAGATCACATTCTTGACGTCATTGCTCTTTTATTAATATCTGCATTTTCTATAAAGTCAAAATGAAGATAGAACAGACGTAATCCAAAACATTATCAATGGGTCTGAAGGTATTTTGAAGTAAAGCCCTTTTACCGATCTTACAATGAAATTTGCTAGGTGCTAGAAACAAACTTGCAACTAAATATGTAAACTTTTATGTTCCACACATCGACATATGAAGTAAAAAGATGGTTATTGAAATTTAATATATTTAATGTAATAAAAATAACATTCTATGTCTTCAAGTCTTTTGAAACAGAAAAAAGAGCGTCTCCATTAAATATAAAATGCTTTATCCCAAAGCCATATCAACTGTTCAACCAAAGATGAACCTTTACTATTGGTCATGATTCAACATTATTGAGATCAGTGCTGAACTGTTGCTATAAACTCAGGTTTATACATAAAATGTTACTCCTATCTGATTGGTCTAGCAACCAAGATCTTAGTTTAAAAGCCGTATTTACCGAAGGCCATATCAACTTTTCAACCAAATATAACTTTTACTATTGGTCATCATTCAACATTGTTGAGATCAGTGCTGAATTATTGCTATATATTCACAGGTTTTTACATAAAATGTATCTGCAATCGGTTAAGCAACTCAGATCTTATTCTAAAAGCCGATTTTACAATATTTATTATAGCTTGGAGGACATTCATAAAACGTTTTTGAAATTTGGCATGCAGTAAGGTATGAGCATAAGGTTTTTAAAAAAACACCGCATTCAAGTTTTGGGTAGCCCCCTGGTGGCCGGTATGCAAAAAATCCAATATGGCCGCCATCGGAAACAAGATATTAACGCTATGTTTGCACTAGATTCTGGAAATAAAGTTTAGTTTCCATTTTTGGGGACAAGTACACATTAAGAAACATCACATAAATTAGGGTGTTTAAAGATATTACAAAATGAAAATTCATTTTTGATTGACTAAATGGTTGTCACTTACAAAAACATAAAGTGACGACCCTTTGTCCGGTGTTTGTCTTTCAAAATCTTATTCCCTGTAACTAGTGGGTCAATTGAATTGAAACTACAAATAAGCATCTTCTTAACGTCCTAACCGAAATTCATTCGAATTTCATAGATCGATGATATGAGGATTAATAGTTCCCATGGCAACGGAAAGAAAACAATACTTTAAAACTCTTCATTTCTCCAACCGGTTTGGAAGATTTACAAATATGTTTTGATATATTTTCTATCAATTTGATTGGTGGAATAATATGGCCAATTAGGAGCGGGGCTGTCCGGCATCTTATGAGAAGAGTGAAAACTCTTCTATGAAAGTTTCATGCTGATATTTTAACAATATTTGTAGAAATTTTCCTTTCGTCAAGTTATGATGTTTTGTCGAAATACTTAGTCACCCGGGGCCGCTGCTGTTTCACCGTTTAAGCCCAAATACTGCTATATATTTTTTTCTTGGTTGATTGTTTAGTTAGCATGACAAACTACATAGCTGAACCAGGGCGATTGATCCAGGGCCATCATGGTTCTCTTGTTCGTATATAAACATTGATACAAATGATCGACAATTAGCTGATCGATGCACAACCAAAACAAAAATATATCTTAAATCAAGTATCGGTGTCATTATTTATTCAACCCCCTTCGCACTTGCATAATATATTGCAGTGAAGTCCAGCTCGATGGCATTTACAGTTACGCCTATAGGCAACCATACAGTAATAGTTAATTAGAATTGAGGACCCTTTACTCATATCTGCCAAATATGTCCAATATGGTACCCAGTCTCTGGTTCTGTTATTTCACTTCTATTCCCATTCACCACTACTCAGACTATCAGGGGTTTTCAGAAAAGAATGCGTCCAGACAAATGATGCAGTGTGTCCAAGCGCGCTTAGCATGCTTGAACAAAGCATGTTGGGTTTGGCGTATTGAGCCTAGAGATTTGAGGCTTTGGCTTAACATGACCCTATTTGCTTACTTCGCAAGTTATACTATACATGGGTATAGTCCATTGTTTAAGATGTTGCATATGAATCGAGTCGATTTTAAGACAGGTAGGGTCTTTGGTGATTGTAATTATGGTGTCACTCACATCTGGATAGGAAACCCATACCTTCCATGCGTTGCTTTTCCTATACTCATAATTGCTGACACAACGTCTCATCCTGTGAATACATGGGAGAAGAGGAGTGCTTCACAATATCGAGGTCCGAGCATTTGTGAAATATGATGGATTGGAATATCTTTATATGCTTAACCTGTTCCAAATATTATCCATATATCTATAGCTCTATCCTATCTCGTTAAAAGGGTTAATAACCAGCACGCTATCTACAGTCCTAAAGGTATACCTTAGTTTGACTTTGCCTGCCAGCATGACACAGGTGAAGCATTATCCGAGTGCCAGCTTCTTTGTTCTTACAAGGTGACATTGCTGATATGTTTATTGCTTTATAACTGATCAAACGATAAGCTTTTGTTGTGATGAAGTCATGTGGCAAATCGACTTTGCACCTCTTGATTTCCTGACTAATGAACTGATACATATCGTCTTGTTTCTGACAATCTTATAAGAATATCTGCCATTCGGCTCCTTTTGACGAAGGTATGTTAGCTGAAATTCGTGTTCGGCACATTGCAGTTTCACCCTTGGGTCGAGTTTGTATCTTAAGACTGTTTTCCTTATAAGTGTCCCATACTGCGGCTATTCTTGTCTTGCTGATCGTCATCTGACTTTGCAAGTAAGGCAGCACTTACATCCGTGTGAAGTATATAAACTCTCTCTCAAGCTAGAGTTTAACAATATGTATCATCGCCACCGTTTCAAGAACAATCACAAATGCTTCTTTGACCGCTATGGATCGACCCAGCGCAGGCATACCCGGTAAACATCATATCTGACTTGGTTCCTGACCACAGATGGCCTTGTTTAGATAAGGACGGAGGTTCATGTTGGTTTGCATGCTTGAAGAATCCGTCTATGCTAGCATCCGATCGTGACTGTAGGGTTATTAATTAGTGATGTGCGCTGCATTTGCTTAAGCAAACATAAGCTTATTAGCACCCCTCTGAAGATCTGCAGGTTGACTGTTGTCGAATGTAAACGAGTTGGCACTGTTGATAACATCAAACACTGGCTTTAATGCTTTTTCAGTTCTATTAATCACAAAATATTTTAACATGTCTGTAATAATATCCATGTTTTACTGAGGCTGTTGACGATCTCAGGGTTTATGACTTCCAAAGTGTCTAAGCTGATGAGCTCTTTGCCAGTCTCTTTAAAGGTATTCACAACTTACCATCCTTGAAAAGAACGCACAGGTCTTTAAGATGACTGAGGAATTGTTTTTGTTCAGCAGTCGTGGACTGAGGCAAGAAACAGGCATTCTCAAACTCATCATTTGCCCTTAATAATTAAGGTACTCATAGCTCAATGACCTCTTTCTCACCTTTCTGGCCAAAGAGACCTTTTGCTTACCTATCTTTCTTCTAAACTTGATGCTGTGTTCCTGGCTCTGATCAAATTCCATACATGAGCGTTTCCTGTCACCACGTTACACAACAAACTTTCCCGTCATAAACGCCTCAGGGACTATTAGGTGATTGCTGGAAGTAGTGTCTTGTCTTTTAAGGACAGGCATTCATCAAGCATAGTTTGTATGACCGAATGCAACAATCCATAAACACATATCTCTGTATGAATTTAATGTCAACGGCCGATCACCAACTCGCTGACCACGGATAAAACGATAATTATTACAGGTTATTTCTCGTGGTCCAGTAGCAGCATGTTAAAGCATGGCTGACGAGTCTTTTCCCCCATACATCCATAGATTCATGCGGTCCACTCGTTACAATTGTCCTCATATGCTTGTGCTTTCTGTATATGAAGCCAAGTAAGAGTGAGCTGGCATGCGTACCGTGTACGTTTGACATCCTTACCATCCAAGAGAGAGGATGTAGTGCCTCAAATGTATACATTTGCCAAGGAGAACATCCGATCCCAGACAGATCTAGCCAGGATCTTGCCTCCACATTCTTGTGGTGCGATATCGGCATGAAGGAAGCCCCTAAAGCATACCATCTTTGAATCACCAACTTCATCGGGGTACCCCATTGAAATTTTTATGTTGGGAAAGAGGGGACAGTCACCTTCTATGACTACCACCTGATCAAGATTCAAAATCTTTATTGTTCTCTTGACCACAAACATGATATGCTTTTGCATAGACATTGTTGGGTCCATCTTATAGAAAACAGGAAACACTGCAATTATTCCGTCGGTTTGATATCACCTATACGTTGGCTTGGCGATAAGAACCCAGCGTATGCCATACGTTTTTTTTATTCACGTCTAGGCAGCTCTTTGTTATGATGTTGTTATGACGTAATTTGATATAATTTGACATTTTATGTAGCCTTTCACCCAGAATATGCTGTTGAAACTAAGAACTGAATTTATTTATCATTATTTTTATCCTTTAAACACAGAAATAATTGGTGTTAAAGAAGAATCTAGTGCCAAGAGGGGCAAATATGTAAAATCCTTAATTCAAATGGCGGTCATTTTGGATTGAGTGCATACCGGTCACAAGGGGGCGATACTAACTTGTATGCGGATGTTTTTTGAAACCTTATATGAAACCCTGTTTGCATGCAAATTTTCCTAAACTTTTCACAAAAAGCACAATTTTCTTACTATTTGGGAAATTCCCTCCCTGCTTTTAGATTAGTTATAGTTTTTTGGTGTTCTATATCATATATGTCTTTCCTCCACAGTAGCACCCTTTAACGCCTCTGTAACTGATGGCTATTGAAATTATTAAATGACGCATTTGCTCGTTACGTTTTTAAAGGATTCAAAAAAGATTGACAGGTAATAACCATTATATGCTTCTATTTTGGGACTGTGAAACCTGGCTTCTTGGTTGAGCCACGCTCGATATCTCATAAGCAAGTGATTATTCATCGCAATAATGGTAACAGTTTCATATCATAAATACCGTCGCCAGCATGAATAGACGTACTGATACATTTTTTAATATATAACAAGTGTAATAACAATATACGTAACGTCATTATAAATAGCATTGATAATGCTATATAGCGACGTGATATGCACTTTGCACTAATAATCGTCGAATTGGATTAACATGCATGGTCATTAGATATGGAAATAATTGAATACGTTTACTGGAATTGATAAAAAAAACGTCAATGTTTGTTTTATCAATTTTAGAAAACGCGTTTAATAAATTCTATATGCAATGACCACTAATGCAATATTCTATATTTAAAGAGTTAAACGTCTTTACTCTATCCATCGCAGCTATACAATTTCAGTAATTTACTATACAAATTTTGTCATTGTCTCTTAGGATATTCATATTTAGTACAGATCACATTAATAATAGATATTTGCAAGTGACTCATTTCACTTTATGAACCGTGACATCCGGGTCTGTGAATTACTGTCGCCTCAGGAAAAGCCATACAAGTACATATAGTTCTCTAATTGAACTCAATCCATGGACAAATATTAAGTAAGTATTTGCCTCCTATCTATGTCTAAGAAAGGAACACGCTTTTATTCAAATTGCTGAAAGTAAAAACTTTTACAACAACTATCATACGCGTATTGGTAAAAAACCTTGGTAAAAGGTATAGTTATTGTAGTATTAGTGTGTTGTTATTATTGAATCTTTTCGAAATATAAGCATTTTAAGACATTTGAACTGAACGATTTAGTTCTGAAGAACACTGTCTGTAATAATTTGACCAGAATTACTTGCTGGCAATAATAAATCAGACTATTATGGTTCGTTCAACGAGATTTAGATAAATATTTGTTTACTTGTTAAAACAAACTAAGGTAACATATTAATATAAGCACATTTCTTTGTTCTAGATCATATTCACTTATTGTATGTCATTGTAGTAATGTGTAATATGAACTTGACGTGTTTGTAAACACAAGTGTATAAAATAATGTTTAAACTAAAATGAGCGTGTATTAATGTCATTAATGAAAAACAAGCCTGCACGAAAACACGTTTTGGGTATATAGAGGATTTTACATGAGTGTTTCATATAATACTAAAAAGTACTTAACGATTTGACAGAAAATATGCAAAATGAGCCTCTACCGAGTTTCGTATTGTTTCAGACCAGTGAATTTCAGTATTCTATTACACGAATGCTAGATGTTTTTTAATTCCTTAAACGCAAAATCATCTGTTTTCGTATTTATCTGGACCAAATCGCCTATACAAGCTGACATCAAGACGTGATAGACGACACGACGTCAAGTTTACGGATTACGTCTTATATCAGTAAAAATGTTTATCTTTAGAGAAAAGATGAATCAATTACGTTTCTTTTTCAATTATACATCCAATACTTGGACACGCTTATTTTACAACATCTTTTTATGGTCCAAATTATCAGCAAAAGCCACAACAGCGGTGAAGACCCTGATCAGACTGATCCTGCTTTAGGAGTGCTTACACTATTTATCAATGTCCTGCTGGTCGTAGAGTAATATACGGAACATCAAATAGCATATCGTCGGACTCGTTCTAAAAAGACGTAATTGCCATTTACCAAAATGTCACTAACGTATTTTAGAACGAAAGCTACAATAGTGTCTGTGTTCTTCTAAATGCACGTATCAACCATTTGGCAAATTGGTATTTCCGTATGTTTAGAACAAGACCTACGATATTGTTGGTATTTTTCTAAATGTACGTATATACCATTTTTGCAAAATGATTCTTCCGTCTTTATAAGAACGAGATCAACGATAGTGTCGATGTTCACGTATCAAGAAGGTTTGGCAAATTGGTACTTACGTCGTTTTAGAACGAGACCTACGATGTTGTCAGTAATCCTCTAACTGCACGTATCTGCCATATTGGCAAATAGGTACTTACATTTCTTTAGAATGTAAACTACGATATTGTCGGTGTTCTTCTAACTGCACGTAACTGCCATTGTGGAAATTGTTGCTTCCGTCATTTTAGAACGAGACCTACGATATTGTCGTAATTTTTCTAAATGCAAACATTTTAACAAATTGATACAGCCGTCTTTTTAGAACGTTACCTATGCTATCGTCGGTATTATTCTAATTACACGTATCTACAGTTTTGGCAATTGGTACTTCCGTCGTTTTAAAACGATACCTAAAATATTGTCGTTTTTCTTGCAATTCACGTATCTACGATTTTGTCAAATTGATACATACATCTTTTTAGAACCAGACCTACAATATTGTCGGTATTGATCGAAATGCTAGTATTTACCATTTTGGCCAATTGGCAATTACGTCTTTTTAGACCTACAAAATTGTCCTTGTCCTTCTAACTGCACGAACCAACAATTTTGGCAAATTGGTACTTGAGTCTTTTAAAACGAAACCTACTGTTTGTATTGTCGGTATTTTTCAAAATGCACGTATCAACAATTTTGGCAAAATTTATACATCCGTCTTTTTTGGAAAGAGATGTTCAATACTGTCGATGTTCTTCTCTCTGCACGTATCAAACTTTTTTTGTATGTTGGTACTTACGTTTGATTAGAACGAGAATTACGATATTGTCGGTATTCCTTAAAATGCACGTATCTACTATATTGGCAAATTGATACTTCCGTGCTTACGATATTGTCGTACTCTTTTGTGGCAAATTGGTACTTACGTCTTGTAAGAACGAGGCCTACGATATTGTCTGTAAATCTCTTTACGCACGAATCTACCATTTTGGCAAATTAGTACTAACGTCTTGTTAGAACAAGGCCTACATTATTGTCGGTATTCCTCTCACTGTACGAATCAATCATTTGGGCAAATTGGTACTAAGGTCTTGTTATAACGTGATCTACAATATTGTCGGTGTTCTTCTAAATGCAAGTATCCATCATTTTGGCAAATCGGTTCTAACGTCTTGTTAGAAGAAGGCCCACACTAGTGTCGGTATTCCTTTCACTGTACGAATCTACCATTTGGGCAAAGTGGTACTAACGTCTTGTTAGAACGAGGCCTACACTATTATTGGTGTTCCTCTAACTGCACGTATCTACTATTTGGCAAATTGGTACTTCCGTTTTTTTTAGAACGAAACCTACGATATTTTTGGTCTTCTTGTAACTGCACGTATCTTTTATTTTGGCAAACAGGTACTTACGTCCTTTTAGAACGAGACCTACAATATTGTAGGTACTTCTCTAACTGCACGTATCAACCATTTTGGCAAATAGATACTAACGTCTGTTTAGAACGAGACTTACGATTTTGTCGGTGTTCTTCTAAATGCACGTATCTTCGATTTGAAAAATTGGTATTTCCGTTTCTTTCGAACAATACCTACGATAATGTCGGTATACTTCGAAATGCAGGCACATACCGTTTCGGCAAATTGGTACTTACGTCTTTTTAGAACGAGACAAACGATCTTGTTGATGTTCTTTATACTGCACGTATCTTTCATTTTGGCAAATTGATGCTTCCGTCTGTTAAGAACGAGGCCTACGACATTTGCTGTTGTATTCTATAATCACGTTTATAGTCCCTCCTGCAACATTCATGGTGACCACACAAATCGGTAGGAAGAAAAACAGCGCAATCTCAGTGCTGGTTTTATTGACAGAGTTATTGCACTAATGCATAACAAAAGGATGTGGACTCGGGGACATTCTAACGCAATATAGATAAAATATTTTATAAAAACAGTGTAACTAATAACATTTAATAAATAATGGAAAAATGAAAAAACCTGTAATAATCAAAACGTAACAGTGCAAACCCAGACGAAATGTCTTAATCGATTATAACCTCTATGTATGGGAACATATTTTCGATCGCCAGATTCACGTATTCGTGCACATCTTGAATAAAAAGTCAACAGACAAACACAACTCTACTTCCTATATAAAGCCACCCGCGATAGGTTTCCATCATACTTGAACTGCTTCAACAATGTTTTTTTATATATTGAGGCATAAACTTCAATTTGATTTATAGATTTTCATTCGATATTTGTAGTAGTTTGATTGTAATATCGGATAAGAAGTAGCAATTCGCTGTTTTAGCGATCTGTACATTAAATGCTTACGACCATTTAGCTTAATCATTCATTTGCTCCCACAGTGTAAGCTAGCTTTTAGATGTGGATCTTGTAAGGTGTATTTGACATAGCTTGCATGATCTATTTTCTACTTTTATTTATAATAACATTTGATTGAAGAAAAATTGTAACAGGTAATTCATTGTGATATATATTAGGGCATTGGAAGGTTACCATGTTTGATGACTTTCACAAACCTGAATATCAGATGCCAAGAGAATGTCCAATGTGGCCTCAACAGACATAGATGGAGAAGTTAAATAACTTTCCTGCTGTAATTGTTTACTCACATTTTTGTTGCAAAGCAAACTGCAAGACCTTCTCTTCTTGTTTGATGATTTCCTACATTATCAAAGGTAAGGGGTGTTATATACATTTATGTTTAAGGCCAGGATGAAATTCTATGGCAGTTAAAGGTCAAATATCTGGCAATGTTATCAGTTTAAAACCTTTTTCAAGATGATTAAGCTTCAGTTTTCATAGAGTAAAGATATATACATTGAAGTAAATTCAGCTCTGAAATCTTAAACTTGATAATACTCTAATAAATTTAAATCTCTTCTATGCAAGATCATTAAAATAGATGGCCAATCTTGTGACCTGTGGCATGCTATTCTAGAGTGTGTGTACTTGTTTTTCTGACAAGTAGATTTTACTTACTTATTTGATGTTTTATTAAAAGTGAGTTTTCATTGTTTCTCATCTAAACAGTGTGTGTGTGTAGATCAGGTATCAATAAGAGTGATTTAAAGCAAATAATTGTTTATCAATTAATCTTATCAAAATACAATAATACACATGTTGATTAGGCAATGGTGTAGTTTATTAGCCCAAAGGTGCGAGTAAGTGCAGGCTCTTCTAGCATTTGCGGACAAGAATAGCATATTTCTATGTTCACCAAGACCCTTTGGCTCGGAAGTATGAGCCACTTATTCATTACAGGCTGTTTTCTGGCTTGCATGTGTCACACAGAGTAGTGCACTATATTGCCATGATTTTGAATCTTTGCTACATTGACAATGCTATCACAATATCATGAACCAGAACATACTGTGTTGGATCAAAATATAATTCTCTTCTGCCTATTTCATGCACTGATGTAACTCTGAACTCAAAGAAAATACAATTCTCAACATTCAACCAGACATAATGCAATTGTGTTTTACATGAAGCCATCTAGAATTGGATGCTATTTGTAAAGAGTTTCAAGTTGATTTTTACTGTTCCTGTGCAGAAAATATACCTTGAATATGAAAAGGAAATGTTTGGTTGCAAATAAAGGGGTATATTTTTATTTGCTTTCCATGTTTGTGACTTTAAAACCATGAAGTTCTTTACTCTTGTTTGCAATGAACTTTTGAAACATAGAAACCATCACATTAAAGTATGTTGGATTAATAGATGCTTATGGTTGCTTCAGCATTGGCACAAAAGGCACAACGTTTTCCTGAAGATAGGTTTAAGAGACAAAACTTGTCTGGCCATGAAGTCGGGACGTATTTTCTTTAAAATGTCACTGTTAGTAAAGAAAACTTTTGGAGCTATAGAACATATCATGAAACAACCGATTGAGACTCTTCTTAAAGTATTACTTTCTATGAATTATAATTTTGTTCAGAACCATAAATTAGACTGTAGCTGTCAGCTATTTTCCAATTTTTTTTATTCCAACTTTTCTGTACATGATCATAGAAACCTTCTTTCAATATGCTTAATATCAGATAGAACTTGACTAATAACTTTTGCAAAGATCACTAGTCCACTAGATGAAGAAGACATACAACATGGGTAAATATCAGCCCCTACATGTTGAGAACTTCATGCACAATTTAATCTTCCAAATTGACTGCATTTATAGCAAGTAG
>JAULCE010122541.1:0-12270 GCA_032359355.1 Macoma nasuta | reverse complement strand
TGAATTTCTGGCGATAGCAGCTTTGTTGCGCATTGTTTCAGACGAGTGTCTAACTTCACTCGTTTTATATTGCCTTGATCTTAAACTTTTTTAAAACAGGCAAATACTTTTACCTGAAAAGTGCGTGTTCGTTCGATTAACTGAGGCTGTGTATTTTTTAGAATCTCAGTATGTGATGGGCTAGGCCTGACAACAGTTGCATAGCTTCATTTGTAGACAATGTTGAGCTAGAACAGTTACCGAATTATCGATGACTGGTCTGACTTCAATCTGACCTCGCAAAGTATGATCCTATATAGACGTGTGGTGGTTAGCTATCGTTTAAAATTTTGTTAAAACAGCTTAGTATCAAACCAGACGTCGAGTCACTCGTTATTTGTCATATATAAGACAATAAAGTATAGTTTTTCATTTTTTGTATGCTTA
Organism: Macoma nasuta; assembly: GCA_032359355.1. Classification (NCBI taxonomy): domain Eukaryota; kingdom Metazoa; phylum Mollusca; class Bivalvia; order Cardiida; family Tellinidae; genus Macoma; species Macoma nasuta. Next base: position 11,844 of record JAULCE010122541.1, on the reverse strand, counting down.
TAATTAGTCTCATCTCACCTTTGTTAAATAGATAGGAACTCACAGTCTCTGTTAATTCAAATATTAATGGCATGTATATGTGTATGTTTTGTATGTAACAGTGATTAGACTTAAATAAAAGAATAAATCGTCTTGCTATGTGTATGGACTAGCAAGCCTGCTGATATTAATAACTAGTCATTTGAGTTGGTCCATTCACGACAAACAATTAATGTTTGATTAGCCAAAAAATATAATAATTGATACATGTTTAAAAAAAATAAAGTCCAATCAGTCTGTTTGTACATCAACGCTATCATAGTGTATAAAATAATCATTTCATTCCATGTGCTTATTTAGAACTATTCACAACAAAAGTTTATGACGAATCGAAATATAAAGATAAAGTTCTATTTAGACTGGCTTTGGACATATTGTTGAGCATTTGCTCATGATGCGCAAATGCTTAATTGTCTAGTATCATTTCAGCAGTTATCTATTACAGAGGTGTAAAAGGTGTATATTTGGAGTAAAGTATTAAGCAAGTTTAAATCGCTGTGTTTTTGTAGAATTAATACTCTAGACTGTGAGTTAATGTCCTGGTCTACCCCTCCCCCTCTCATTTAAAGAAAAACACGTAAATACAAATCATGACGGTCATAAACGGTTAAAACAAATGACAATTCAAGATAAAGATGTGTGACTCGTCTGGAAGTGTTTGTCCTAAACATTACGGTCTGGGTGTATTTTCCCCACAAATTACCTCTCAAATTTTGTAAATGTTAACCCATAAGAAGAAATAAACTCGGTCAGTGCGTGAGTTACTCGACGTCTGATAATGATCTAATCTGTTTTGATACTTATAGTTAAAACCAAGAGTAGAGGAAATAGTCCGGAATAAATCTGATAAAAAAGCACAGTATACAGCCAATAGGTTAAACCAGAATTTTGCTAGACGGCGATGTTTAACTGTGAGATAAATATTTCGCCCGTATTATGCAACTTTGACCCCTTTACGACCGCGGCGATAATGATCATGCACAATATTTCGTCTGCATCATTTTCAAACTTTACAGATTCACCTAATATTTAGCATTTATTTTGGGTGCCTACCAAACATCTTTGATCTGGATGAGACGCCGATTTACTCGGTCCATTCTAGTCCAAGCTGGATGTATATGGCGCTATGGTTAGGGGTAGGCAGTGAAGTAGGTTTATTAGGGGTTAAATCAATACTTGGTCAGCAAAAGATCTAATAATTGATTTTTAAATATAAAAAAAACAGAATCTAGTCCAATCAAGTCTGATTGTATAGTTTTTTATGTAAGTATAGTATTTACACATCAGCGCTATCATAGTGTATAAAATAATCATTTTACTCCGTGTGCTTATTAAGACCTATTTAGAATAAAAGTTTATGACGCATTAAAATATTTTCAAAGCGAGAGAAATAAACTGTTTCTTGCATGCCTTACAGCGTCTTATAGGGATGTCTCAGTGAAAGAGAATCCCATAAGTTCACAGCTGGCAGTGAAATTATAACTTTCCAGCAGTAAAATTATAACTCTTTTTTAATGTGTAAATTTTAGTTTCTTCTTTCAATAGATTGAACCGCAATTTTGCTAGACGGCGATGTTGAGACACGGTGAGATAAATATTTCGCACGTATTATGCGAATTTAACCCCTTACGTCCGCGCCGTTAATGCCCATGTGCAATATTTCGTCTGTATCATCTTCAAACTTTACTATAGACTCACTTAATATTCAGCTATTGTTCTGAGTGAATGTCAAACAGCTTTGATCTGGATGAGACACCGAGTTACCCGGCGTCTTATCCGGGTCCTAGCTATTATATATTACTATGACGCTTTGGTTAGGGGTACATAGTGAATCTGGTTAATAAGGGGTTGAAACAATATTTGATAAGTAAAACAGCTAGTATTTGATACTTGTTTTAAGACAGTGAGATGAATATTTCGCCTGTAGGCCGTCGATGTGACTTTATCCCCTTCAAGACCGCGGCGATAATGCACATGCGCAATATTTAGTCTGCATCATTTTAAAACCGTGCCTTTAAAGATTCTCTTATTTTTTAACAATTATTTTGGGTTAGTGTCAAACAGCTTGGATCTTGAAGAGACACCGAGTTACTTGGCGTCTTATCCGGATCTAAGCTGGTTGTATATAACGCTATGGTTAGGGGTAAGCAGTGACTATTGCTTTGGATCCGCATGCGCACATGCGTAATAATCAGCAATTATTTTGGGTGAGTATCAAACATCTTGGATCTGGATGAGACGCCGAGTTATACGACTCTCATCCGGATCTAAGCTGATTGCATATGACTCTGTGGTTATGGGTAGACAGTGAATGTGATATTTAATCAGCAGGAAAGCTGATAATTTATACGTGCTTTTTGTGAAAAAATAATATAGTCAAATCAGTCTGTTTGTGTAGTTTTTGATGTAAATACGTGTAGTTACACGTCAACGCTATCATAGTGTATTAGTTAATCACTTTACCCCATGTGCTTAATATCAAAGACACTTTTTGTCCTCACAAGGTTATATCTCGTTTTTAGAATAAAACGAATTATGACGGTCAAAACGGGTTAAAAAGAACTGACACTCCGTGATAGAGTTGTGCATAACTCGTCGAAGTGTGTGTCACCACGAAAAAGAGGAGTTTCTCCACCTCGTGAGGACAGTTTTTGTCCCCACAAGTTCTCTCTCACATCTAATAAATAAAAACGTATGAAAATAAAAGAAATCGACTAAAGTGAATTAGATTTGTTCTTCCAATATGGTTGACTCTCGCAAAGAGTTCAGAAATAAGTTATATAAGGACCCCACATGAAAGGGAGATTGTCTCTCCATCTTGGGAGGACACCATTTTGTACTAAAAAGGTTTAACTCTCTTTTTTATAAAATAAAACGTTAAAACGAATTATGACGGTCATAAAGGGTTAACAAGAACAGACAATCCGAGAGAGAGTTGTGCATAACTCATCGAGGTGTGCGTACCACAAAAAAGAGAGATCGTCTTTCCACCTTGTGAGGACATGTCCTCACAAGAAAGAGAGATGTCTCTCCACCTTGTGAGGACACTGTTTGTCCTCACGAGGTTTCTCTCTCTCTTTTTTATAAATAAAACGTTAAAAAAGAGTTATGACGGTCATAAAGGGTTAAACAGAACTGACAATCCGAGAGAGAGAGAGAGAGAGAGAAAGGGAGAGAGAGAGAGAGAGATGTGCATAACTCATCGAGGTGTGTTACCACAAAAAGAGAGGTCGTCTTTCCACCTTGTGAGGACATGTCCCCACAAAAAAGAGAGATGTCACTCCACCTTGTGAGGACACTTTTTGTCCTCACAAGGTTTATCTCTTTTTTATAAAATAAAACGTGAAAAACGAATAATGACGGTCATAAAGGTATAAAAATGAACTGCCAATCCGAGAATGATTTGTGCATAATTCGTCGACGGGTGTGTCACTACAAAAAAAGAGAGGTCGACTCTCCACCTTGTGAGGACCGTTTCTGTCCTCAAAAGGTTTCTCTCACATTTAATTACTAATGAACGTATGAAAATAAAAGAAATCGGCTAGAGTGCATTAGAATATTTCTTCCAATATGGTTGAATCTCGCCCAATATTCGGAGATAAGATACATAAGGACATGTCCCTAAAAGATAGATATATTGTCTCTCCACTTTGTGAGGACACTTATTGTCTTCACAAGGTTTTTCTCTTTTTTTAAACATAAAATGTTAAAAACGAATAATGACGGTCATTATGGGTTAAAAAGCACTGACAATCCGAGAGAGAGTTGTGCATAACTCGTCTAAATGTGTTTAACCTAAAACAATAGAGGTCATCTCTCCACATTGCGAGGACAGTTTCTGTCCTCAAAAGGTCTCTCTCACATGTAATTAATAATGAACGTATGAAAATAAAAGAAACCGGCTAGAGTGCATTAGTATAGTTCTTCCAATATGGTTGACTCTCGTCAAATATTCGGAGATAAGAGACATAAGGACATGTCCCCTCAAGAAAGAGAGATTGTCTCCCAACCTGGTGAGGACACTATTTGACCTCAATAGGTTTCTCTCTTTTTTATAAAATAAAACGAATTTGACGTTAATGTCGTCTATTTAAACGCCGTCTGTTCAACATTCGTATAATAAAATAGACATGAAAGGTCGCATGTTCAGTTGTATTCGTTAGTGCTATAACTATTGCGTATATGTTTCATTCTATTTACAATAATCTTCATAATGTTGTTTTGTAAATTGTTTTGACCGGGTACAAATGATACACATGGTCTCGTGGTCTTTTCCTAACTTTGATTTTTACTGTATGAAAACTAATTCATAAAATTGAAACCAGTTTCAGAATTGCGTCGGGACCGAATATATATAATAATCGTTTTTTATCCAATTTTTTAGTACAGAACCTAATTATATTAAAGCCGGCATTCGAACAAAACCTGGACCGAATCGGAGACGACTCAACTCGGAAATTATTATTATTATTTATTTAATTATTTATTTTTGGGTGGGGGGTGGTCTACAAACTGTTTTAAAAGTTCCAAAAACCTTATGATGCGCTTTTTATTTTTTAACCTGTTTATAACTCCATTCGAGTCGAAGCTAATCAAATCGTAATCAGTAGTAACGTCAATTAATTTGTGCCCGTATTGCTTGAAGTTCCAATCGGTTCAAAACACAACAATCGAATAGTCTTTCTCTAGACGTCTCGAGCTGGGATCGTGTCGAACTTAAATTTACATTTTAGATATCAACATCGTATATATAAGTGTTTCTGCAAAGACATATTTGCTATCAGTGACAAATGGAATAGCAAGTATAAACTGGAATTGATATATAGAGTCTGAGCACAATCTCAACGTGAGACGTTTCCGGACCGAATATGGTATCTGTCAGTATTTGTCAGTCGAGAACGAGCTGATAAAGGCGACATAAAAATATATGTATTTTGAGAACGTTATAGAAAATAACGACGGAACACTGATTTCGAGATCGACTCGAGATATTTCATAAGTACACTGTTGGAATAAGCTACGTAATTCCTCCATAAGCTATTTTTAGACTTATCCAGATGGACATTACATAATGAAAACTATGCAAATCTAGGCAAAAAGGACTAACATGTTTGAACAGTATTAAAATGATTGTAGTGTTACGGTCAGAGAACGTTGATAAGCATTACCTGTTTCTGGTAATGAGGTTCAGAGGTACATTTTAAAGAGTCGACCCCTTCAGGGAAAGGTATACTTGTCTCTGACGATAGTATTGTGTCTTTGGTGATATTCGTGTCTGCTTTACTTGTGGACTAGTTCCTACTGGATTCTTATTATATTGATCTCCTGATACGGATCCATTCTATTTGAGTACGCTTTCATGGCAAACAAATAACAGTCGATAACCACATACATACCCATTTTACGCACTTGGGCAGTTGACTTTTAAAACCTTTTAGATGACGAGTAAATACTTCAACTTAAATAATGTTTAAACGTTTGATACAAACGTGTTTTTAATTGTGTGGGCCTCCATGGCCGAGGGAATATAGTCTCCGATTTGTAATCTATTGGCCCCTCACCGCTGTGGATTCGGTCCCCGTCCGGCGTGAAAAGCTTTATGTGAGAAAAACACATAGCTTCATTGTGGATAAGTCGAGAGTATTTTTTGACAAAATAATACTAAAAACACGTGACGCAAAGGGTTAGATCCTTTATAAACTATATTCACTATGTTTTAAAACGTCTTCTGCGACAGCGGCGTCAGCAGTGTTTACTTAATCTGAGTATGAAACAGGTAACATATTGCAGTAACCAGACGCATTCGGTTTAATCCGAAAACGGAGCCGAACCGGATCCGACTTGAATCGGTACAGTCGTTCTCGAACTGGGTTATGGCATAAAAATCGGTTCAAAGCTCTCAAGCCAAAAACGATGCAATTTTTATAGTTGTTTCTCAGAGTGTTGAACCCGTTTATATGGTTGATAGGCCATATGTAACGGTAACCGAAACGGAGTAAAGGGACATATGAAGCATATTTAAGTTTCCGACAGTGCTTGTTTCTGAACAGTTTTTAGATTTCTAAACATTGATTAACTTTAAACGTATCGATGGATTTAAGAAAAGTTCAAAGGGTACTGTAGATAAAGTATGTAGACAGCGAACGCTTGGCTAATGACAAGTGGAGGAAGACCCCAGAAACCCATCTGAGTTGCACAGATAGACAACTGGGTTGAACCACTTACCTACCGCAAGCCAGCCAGAAGGCATTCTCACATACATATTTTCACCCGGGCGGTGATCGAGCCTACAGCGGTGAGGGGCCTAGGGATCACAAGTCCCAAACTATAACTTCCCGGCCATGAAGGCCCCACTAGATACAGTGTACAGTATTTAAACTAATAAAATCGCCAATTATATCGGTACACTCCAATTTGAATCTGGTCGGTTGCGGTATGATACCAGTAATGCGTACACACCGGTCAAAAACTCTCCAAAACAATAGGATGCGCTTTATAAAGCTCATCATGCGGTGTATAAAAGTTTTGATCAAGATCCAGATTGCTGTCTCCTCCAAAACGGTCATTCAATAAGACTTCAAATCGGTTTCGGTTTCGGTTTCGATTTCAATTTAATTAGTATTGTATTATGATATGTGTTCCGGTCTCTGACTATCAAGTGTATAAAAGCGTATTGCAAATCCGAAAAAAGGCTGACACGTTTAGCTCTGTTAAGAAATGTGGCAGTAATTTGGCAAAACGCGTCTACAATGTGGTTACAATGTGAGCATACGTTAAGACTGTATGATCTGGAAATTGTAATTTTGAACATAATTCTCTATGTCTTCTCATGTTGAAAGCGCATTGTAGCCACGCTTAGCCTCGTTCTGCCACTTGTACCCACGTTCTTCCACTTAACTGCCACATTTCAAAACGTAGCTAATCGTGACAGAATGAACGTGACACTTTACCTGGGACAAAAAAAGATTGCATTTTTAAAAACAAAATCATGAAATTGCTAACGGCGGGCGGGTAACGTCAAAATGGTTAGCAGACAACGAAGATCTTAAAAGTAGATAAGAGGTCTAATCACAGGTTTAAGACAAATCACATTATATTGAAAAGGCCAGTTTCATAACCGCCCGATACCCCATTGTACTTTTTATCATAGTTACTAGCTACTTTGACATAATTAGATATGCGCAGTTTTCTAGTCCAATGAATGTACTGAATATTGCGTTGCTATAATTTGGTTCACGCTTATCGGAACGGCCAACAATCAGGAGCAGATTTTCGATTTGAGTCATACATGTATAAAGCCAATAATAAGTCATGGAGGTATAACATGGTCGGAACTAGATAATTTCTTGAAATTATTTTCGGGGGAGCATGCCACCCGAATCCTTTAGTTACAATCCAATTGGTTTCGTTGTTTGTTGAAGCAAAATCTGAACATGGTTTGCCAATCGTACCAAACTGTCATACATGTAGTTTGTTAGGTGTTTTTGTTTGAATTCATGTACACTTTCAGACCAAACATTCGAACATACGATTTGCGATACGTATAATGGTGCTTCTAATCACTTTCATTTGGGCAACCAATGGTGATAAAGAAACGCAAATACACGCACGCACACAGCAAGTCTAGTCAAGTTTGCGCTAATGTAGTATAATCTGTATTGACACTTAAAGTTATTAACACAGCAATATCAGCCATCCTTTAAAAAAAACGTTCTTGTTAAGCTTAAAGTTACACAAAGTGCATTGGCAGTAAACTGAGACAAAACTGTCGATAATTAAATTAACACTGAAATTTCTATATGTATGATTAAAACATCTTCATACCAGACATGCAATCAGATCAGGGTCTCATACAACTAAGTTGTGTATGGTAACAAAGAATAAACCACACCGACACTTAAGACCAATCCATATTCTGCTCTTACAAAACAGCAACAGCAGAACAGTTGTGTTTTTATAGATTTGGTTAAAAATATCCTTCGAGGGTGATATTAACAGCGTAGATTTAGATCAGAACACCATAGCTTCTTGTTAGTGTCTAACTATTTATCTTTGATTATAATAGAATGATTAACACGAAAGTAAATAAAACTATCTTAGGATGTTGTTTTGGACTTCCACTGGTTATTTGCTTTGTAGAACGGTGATCGGCTAATCTTGGTTTACACATGTTTGCGATGCCGTAAGGACCACAACGATCGAAGGTTCGTGGAGAAAAAGAGGAATTGTGAACAAATGCTCCACATTACTCATAATGTTTTGTATGTATTCTCATTATAATATATTGCATATAAATGATTTGCTTGTATTACTAGCGTGCAACATTTCACCGAGAGTGTCGTTCTACGCTCGTCTGTATTTCCCGAACCAAAACTCAACTGGGTTTTTTCCAACCGGTTACGTTTGAAAACATTGTGAGGAATGGAGAATTTGCTCAAAATGAGCGAATGCCTTATTTCCCACATTTTTGATTTAGACATTTCAAAAAAGACATTTGCTTACTTAATTAAAGTCCCATATTGTTTTAATACCAGATTATTTCGCTGTGGATGAGTCTAAAAATAACATGAAGTTAAATTTTAAGTAAAATCTTCATCTCAACTATTTGATTTTGTTGATTTTACATTTAGTAGGGATGTCAAACGTTATACTTTAATTTGTTTGGGTGGAGGTAAAAACTGAGGGTTTTAGCAGACGACATTACAGGCTAAAGGTTAACAGTGCTGTTATGACATGATGTTTAGCGTGAGAACAAAATAGAAAACCCTTTACTCAACAGATACACTGTTCAATGTCCATGCAGCTGGTAAAGTTTGAAATGGTGCATTTGCTCACAGTGAGCTGAATTCCATCCCCTGCAGTGTTTCTTGAAATATATCAGAATTTGATATTTTCTTTCTTAAACCTGAGTATTTACTTGTGGGTGAATCTATAAATAACAAATCAATATTATATAGCTTCAAACTGCAACAGACGCAAAGTCAGCTCCAAACTTTTGACACTTGGAAAGTATTTTGACCATATTTGTTGCGTAACTAACAAGCACTACACCTCAACCTCAACCAGACGACAATTTCAGCGGTCGACTATAATAGCAGCAGGATTAAAGGTAACACTAACTGCAGGTGACGTTTTCGTTTAGCTTATTATATTATCAAGATAAATGTCATATCGCTGGAAACACGCCTGTCTTTAGAAGTCATTTTTTGCAAATTATGCAAATAGTGTAGACCCAAACATCACTGGCACGGCGTCTGATCAGAGACTTTACCCTGAGAAAGTTGTGTTAAAACAACACTTTGTCTGAAACGAGCTATGATGTAAATTACTTATATTGATTAAGTACATTTAGTCGTGATATAAGCAGGATTTCTTTTGCACAATCTAGATTCACCTTTATAAAGTGGACCAACGTATAGTTCATCTGTCTGAAACGTTAATAAATAAGTGTATCCTCTGATAACCTTTACAATCAGTGTCAATACCTTTATTTTATCTTTCTAGACAAAGACCACATGTGTTTGCATTGAACTTAAAATAACGTTCAAGTACACCACAACCTACGTACACTTTGCGATTTTAATCATAGCCTCAAACCCAGAACTTAAAATGTCACACGTTCGATCTCTGGTCCACTTCGTCATTAGGAAATAATATATTCACCGAAAACATGGTCAGCCTTTTGTCTGAGTGTTAAACAGTTCGGATCCAGATCAGAATCCAAATAATTCGGCATCTGACCTTGATCAAAACTGGTTGCAATTTCTATATCAGAACATTTATAAGTAGCACGGTAAATGTTGATTACAGTAATTCATCACTTGTAAAACTGTTTCACTACAAGTTCTGCAAAAAGGGTTTTGTTGTGTTAAAAATGGAGATACTTTTACAACCAACTCATGTATTGATCTTAGAGTTATGTTCTTGACGCGTAAAGTCTCATGTGCCCTTTCGAAACTCAAGTCAATGGTATAGACCCGGAAAAGAAACCTTCTCAGGGGACAGTCTTATCAAAGTCTACTGCTAGCCAAAAACTCAGAGTAGTTACTGTTTACCGGTATATTAATTTAAAACATTAAAAAGCAACACCATTACTTGCATTCCTAAATTTGTATATTGTTTCCTTTCCCGAAGTAGCATTCGTTCTAACTTTGCATCAAGAGAACAATTTAAGTTGAAGTATTTACTCGTTATTTAAAAGGTTTTAAAAGTCAACTGCACAAGTGCGTAAAATGGGTATTTAATTGGTTAACGGCTATCATTTTTTTAAAAAGTTATAAACTAGGTTACCGTTAGTCCCGCTATAATCGAGTATATATTGTCATAATGGGGACTTTTAGGGTCTTAAAGGAAAACCGTACAAAATAGTTAACAGCTTGGTTAACCCTTATCCCGTTAACCACGACTATATTATCATGATATGGCCACATTGATTGCCCTTACGGAACTCCGTAGAAAAGATTACAAACTCGGTTGAACCTTGTCTGGTGGATTACGACTTTATGGTAATTATGACTACTTTGGTAAGCATAATAGACCTTGCTCAGATTAGATTTCAGCTAGCTCGGTCTGTTCGTTTTATATTCCTTCTATTGTGGTCAAGATGTGTTATGGTATGTTTTGATGCTTTAGCATATTGTAACAATTTGTATTTTTACATACTATATCGACCCTAGAGTGACAGTTGTAAATAAATGTTGCTTTTAAAAAGATATGAATTTTCTTCCGAAAGACAATACAAGTCACATTTTAGGATAATCGAAATTCGTTATGTCAAAGTCTGTGGGTTATATTTATATTCATATTTCAGTTTCTACATTTTGCTGTTTAAGTCGAACATCGATATTCCAACTTCGAGCATTTAGAGCTTACGACCATTGTCCCCGATAATTCGCCACGAATTCACAGTGCAACTCTTTATTTCACATAAGATACTTTTAACGCCTCTGTAACTGGCGGTTACTGAATAAATGCAGAACATTGAAGATTTGCTAATAACGAGAAAATACTATAGTTCTAAACTGTTACATTTCGGACCAAAGACACAACAAATCTCGTCAGAGACAAGCATACCTTTCCCTGAAGGGGTCGAATCTGAACCTCCCTGCCAGAAACAGGTAATGCTTTTTTGCATATCACAATCAACGTTCTCTGACCGTAACACTACAATCATTTCAATACTGTTCAAACATGTTAGTCCTTTTTGCCTAGATTTGCATATTTTGCATTATGTAATGTCCATCTGGATAAGTCTAAAAATCGCTTATGGAGGAATTACGTAGCTTATTCCAACGGTGTACTTATGAAATATCTCGAGTCGAACTCGAAATCAGTGTTCCGTCGTTATTTTCTAGAACGTTCTCAATATTCAAATATTTCTATGTCGCCTTTATCAGCTCGTTCTCGACTGACAAATACTGACAGATACCATATTCGGTCCGGAAACTTCTCACGTTGAGATTGTGCTCAGCCTCTATATATCAATTCCAGTTTATACTTCCATTTGTCACTGATAGCAAATATGTCTTTGCAGAAACAATTATATAAATCAATGTTGATATCTAAAATGTAAATTTAAGTTCGACACGATCCCAGCTCGAGACGTCTAGATGAGACTAATTTGATTGTTGTGTTTTAGGGCGCGTCATACATATTTGATTGTTTTGAACCGATTGGAACTTCAAGCAATACTGACACAAATTCATTGACGTTACTACCGATTACGATTTGATTAGCTTCGACTCGGATGGAGTTATAAACAGGTTAAAAAAGAAAAAAGCGCATCATAAGGTTTTTGAGATTTTT
>JAULCE010122430.1:0-12270 GCA_032359355.1 Macoma nasuta | reverse complement strand
GTCGTAAAATTCCATTGATCGTTAAAAACATTCTGAAATTATCATAAAACATATTGGCATACACAGATATACGTGTCTATCTATATTACCTGCAATTCCGGGAAAAAAATGCCTGATGACTTGGCAATCTGTTTTTTCGGATTCATCCAAAATGTCGACAGTCTCGATTTCAGTTTAAGTGCCCGGATGTGACGTGACGTCTCTGAATATTTTAATAAAACGCATTGTTCCGTATTTAAGTTGTTATAATTTCTTTTGAAGATGTTCAATTTAGACTTTGTGTAAATTGGAATTATTTTAAGCACGTTTACTAGTAATACAGTGTTTACAGTGTTTTATTAGATTCAGATCTATCAGTATGCTTTTGAAACGTATTTTTGCAGTGTCTTCACTTAGTGTTCCTATGGTTGTGGTAACTAATGCGTATTTAAAACGTATGGCAGACGTCAGCTGTATCTGTTTTTTAAAGTCTTAACTTAGTGTCCATCTGGTTATGGTTACCAATACGTATTTAAAACGTCTGGTAGACGTAAACAGTTATTTTTACCAAAGTTTTTATTTATTGACCATGTGGTTTCTGAAACCAATACGAATTGAAAACGTATGGCAGGCGTCTACTATATTTTTTCCAAAGTCTTCACAGAGTGTCCATATGGTTTTGGTTACCAATACGTATCTTAAACGTATGACAGATGTCAACTATTTTTTTATCCCAAGTTTTCGTTTTGTGACCATATTATTTTTGTAACCAATACGTATTGAAAACGTATTGCAGACGTCTATTATATTTTTTTCAAAGTCATCACATAGTGTCCATATGGTTTTGGTTACTTTATTTAAAACGTTTGCCAGACGTCTTGCAGTGTTTCAATTTACTGCATAACGTCTTAAGCACGTGATAAAAACGTCTTGCGTACCAACACTCATAGGAGACATTGGCGTCACCGAAACGAATGGTTCACTTGGATGACTTGACTTAGATTGCTTCAACAAATCTGAAAATAAGCGATGACAGCTGCCATATATGTAAATACGTTGGCATGTGCCGTTTGTTTCATTATTTAAGCATATACCATGTGGATTGACAATGACCACATGAAAATGAATAGAGATTTTAACATATGTTTATTATGCAAAGTAGGTAACATCAAGCAAGTAATACTTAATACTGAATAGCACCATTTTCTCTAATATATAATTAAATCGACTAGAAATTATATGTTTGGAATATTATGGCTGCAACATCAATAAGGATAGGTTATGCCATTAAGTGGCCCTACCAAGATTGAAAGCAAGTGAGAGTCAACCTAGAATGCACATGCAATTTGATCCAGTCCAGAAGCAAAACTCCAGTATGAGCAAAATGAAATTATCCGCAATGCTAAAACAGTCCATCCTGCAAATATTCCTGCTACAATCCAGCAAACTCGAAATGGTAGCAATCATTCTGCAATTTAATCCAATGAAAAGTGGCAAAGAAGCTGGGAGTTACAAAATGTATATCCGGGCAAAACCCAACTCTCACAATATTAAGATTTAAGACTAATCTAGTGGTAACTCCCCCGATATGGTGAATCAGCCGCAAAACTGAACATATCAAAGGGGCGACACCCCTAGATCCTTTACTAGTAATTTGAAATGTTTGGTTACCATGCGTATATTTTGATAAAAGCCTTAAAGGCCATGGTTATAAATGATGTGCATTCCAGGTTGACCGTCAGCTACTTGAATTTTACCGCCACAGTAAATTCACCCATACATTTATTCGCATAATAACCAACAGCTTTTTTTTAGCACCAGACCGATTGGGCTAATATGCAAATTTACCAATGGATGCACCTTAAATGGGCCAGCGACTCGACCTGCCAATAATTACTTATCTATTTTTTGTTGCACAATTTGAATATTTTTCACTGCAGATTTTAGGTTTTTGCTGACCCTTGGTTGTCTTGGGCCAGTATAATTTAGGCTAAACCCATCGGTAAACCCATCTAAAATAAATTGAGCCTCCTCATTATTGTATGATGATAAAGCGACTGCTAAGTTGGTAAGGTAAATAGGGGAAGAGGCAAGTGACTTCAAATTTAAATTACCGGGGCGATTTTGATGACATTCTGGCAAACTTGTTTCTGGGGGAAACGTGATCTGTTATACTGGCCTGTGGGACGAAAAGAATATGACTGTTGATTTGCCATCTCTTTCTGCTTTTTAAAGCAATTCATCAATGGGTGGGAACCACCGCAATAAGAACAACTGTGAACAAAGCGACAGTTTAACCATGTACATTGGCCCTTGTTGAAATCAAGACAGGGGTGTGACGGAACCGAGGTTCGTTGGCCTGTGGCAGAAGATATACGTTGTGTTGGGATATGGGTTGTACTATCTCCTACATGTACGTCTTTTGTCAATGTACAGCGCCAACACAAATTCTGATTTACAGTCTGCCTGACGATGCCGAAACTGCTCGTCATACCCCCACCAAGCAAAACCTCCATGTTGGTTTGCAGCTTCCCTTATGTTAAACATGTATTTTAGCATGTCAGACGCCTCCTCTCTATGCGCAACTATGTATATAGCAATAATGAACGCATCCGACCATTTTTCTATGCTTGGTATTGAAACTTGACACTCCTTAGCCCTGGTCTCGATAGTACCTTCGCTCGACAAGGACAGACTGCCCCCACTACAAAAGTCGTTCAACTCTACCGTACCCTTTAATAAAAGAGCCAAATTTATGGACTGACCCTTCCATATTTTTCCCTTAATGACAAAGGATCATGGCCGAAAACCTTGTCACTCGCGATCCTAATTCTATCGAGACAAGGGGCTGATGGAAAATTATGACCATCACACCATTCTGCAGTACCGATCTGACGATTAATTTGATCAACAGTGTTTAGGCCTACATCAACAGTGTTTATGCCAACATCAACTACTTTCTTGCGTGACGTCGAACGAATTTGCGACGACCGAAGAATGTTTTGCGACGGTCGAGGGACGTATCCCGACGCTAGCAATTTTTTTTCAAAATCAACCACCGTACCCGATTGTTCCTCCTCCACCAATTCCTCAATCGGTTGATCAGCCTTTCGTTTCTGCGACCGACGTCTTGGTGGCATTATTGATGATTAGAGATTATCGATGATAAGAGATTTTTTAACAGAAATTTTTTTTGAAAATCTAGCGTGGTTTGGTTCAGTCGCTAAAAAGGAAGTGAATATTTAGGCACCAATCAAAGGCTATCCGCATGAATCCTTTGGTATTCTACGATGAAATCTGAACACTTCCAAATGACTGTGAAAGCGAAAGTAGCAAATGATAAACAAATAAATCGTCTTTATTTTCAAAAAAAGAAAGATCTTATCAAAGCTGATCACTTAAGCTTTAACAAGTTTGCTTCCTTTTAAAGAAGGAAGACCATTGGTGATGCAGTATATCTACAGCGACATCTGATGTTTAAGATATAGAATAAGCTTGGAACCAAAACCACCTATATTGGAAAACCGTTAATAACTTATGAGTTATTCTTATTAATATGGTAGCGGGTGTGTTGATTTTTATTTGTGTTGCCCTCCAAGATCCTTCCAATAATAGTTCACTATTCATGCGGATGCGCCTTTCGATATCTTACAAATTCAAAATGGCTGCGCGGTAACAATTTTGCAAGAGCCAATCCCGAGGGATAATGCTCATTTACCTGTGATTCATCTGTTGCTGTACTTTTACTTTAATCCATTACGTATACACGATAAACTACTTTAAAACTACAACATTTTTTACTTATGGGCGACTATTAGAGCGTGTTTCTTGAATTGTCCCCTTTTATTTCAATCATTTAGTTAAAAAAATGTATGGTTGAAATATCTCTATTATGCCGTTTTACTGAAAGCACTCACGCGCATCAGATCCAATAGGGGAGACCCTGGTCAGACAATTTCTTTATGAGTTGTCAAATCTAGATCTACACTGTTTGCAAAATATGGAGTAATGGATATACCTTGATGACTTATGCACAAACTATGCCTTCTACTTACACGTTAACCATTAAATAAACCACATAATTATATGAGGACGTAGCGGGTCGCTCCGCTGGTCCGTCCGGACGTTACAAATGGTGACAGTTGTGGGATGAATACAATCGCCGGACCGGGATTGTCTTAAGCTGGATTCACACTATGACGTTTCGACCGACGTTTACCGACGTTTGGGCAAACGTCCAGCTCCGCTTGTAAACGTTATTAAAAGTTTATAAGAGTTGATGTTTGCTGGCGAACGCTGACGAACGTTGTGTTTGTTGAAAATTTTCAACATGCAGAAACTTTGCCGACGTTTGTAATAAACGTAAGTGTACGTTATGGACCGTTTGTAAACGTTTCTGAACAATGGATTAAGTTGTACAGAGTTTGCCTAAGTTGGACTCCGTTGTTAAACGTCGACACTGAAACGCTGGAGGTGGTGAACTTAGCCGAACGCTTGTCCAACGGAGGCCAACGGGAACCTGACAATGAACGCGATTGAAGCATAGGTGAACATTCCACAGGGTACCCGTTACTTAGATGAAATTTGGACAATGAATACTAATGAAGCCTGAAGGAAGCCAACTTCCAACAACGTTCAACAACTTTTGGGAACGAACTGAATGTTTTCGCAGGTATGCCAATCACAATCCGGATACATAAAGCGCCACTTTATGGGACGTGCGCAGATGCTTGTTATTCCTCAATCCTGCATTGGATGCATTGAAATATTTGGGACATTGATGATAGTCATTAATATACGATAAGTACAGTAATGGCATTTTGTACGTCTAAGATTTGTGGTATTGAATACAGAGACGGAGAGATGTGACCACTTCTTTGCTTAATCAAAACAAGACTGCCAGAAAGTGTCTACAAAAGTTTGGCTATTATATAGACGTCGCCTGACGCTGACCTCAGCTTACCTACGTTTACCTACGCTCGTCCGAGTTGAACTAAGTCGGCGACCGCTGCACATACGCTACATCTGCGTTAACAAAAGTTTGCCTATGCTAATAGAAAATAAATACAACCCTTGTTAACGCTAACACACGCTGTCAAACACTGGCATACGCTAGGAAACGTTCGTAAAAGTTGATATGCGCGGCAGCGCGGGATATAAAATGTTCATAGTGTGAATGAAATAAATCCTTATCGCGAACGTAACTTCACCGACGTTTGGGCTCATTTCTTATACTTTTCAAACGCTGGCCAATGCTGGTACAAACGTTCATAGTTTGAATCCAGCTTAAAGGCAGGTGACTGCCTAATGCAGACTAAAATAATGCAACAATCTCTCAACCCTTTACTGAAAGAATATTTATGTCGTGACAGCTTGTCACATGGTAATAGTAATCAACTATTTTATTAGATTAAACATTAAAATTTATAAGGCAATTATTTTTCATGGCAGAGAGGGTAGACTCAGATCCTAAAGACTAACATGTGGACCCTCATCAGCCAGCTCCTATAGAAGTTGCTTGATCTGGGTCTACACTAGTTGAAAACAGCATAAAAATGCAAAATTTGTTTAAACAGTAAGTAAACAGTAAATGGGTGCAGATGCCAGCGTATACCGGTATCATTTATCCGATAGAATTCTCTTCTTTCTAAACCAAACCCTGCCTTTTGATAACTATTTAGAATTGCCCCCATTCCTCATTGTAAAGGATTAACCCTTTACTCCATAGAATAGATACTCCTTTTGACACCTCTGTTGAAACCATTGTGGAAAATGAAGCATTTGAACATAATAAGCAAATGCTCCATTTTCTACAATGCTTTCGAACTCATGACCCCTGTATTTTACAGTATATTGTATTACCACTAGACAAGGTCACAGCGGTCAAGAGTGTTAAGTCTATTGCCAGTTCAATATAATTAAGGCTGAATGTGAGAAAAAAAAAGATTAGGAGCAATATTTGCAGTTGAAATATGACCCTGAGAAAACTATCTAATTCTGAGATCTCAGGTCCATGCATTGTACAGAGCTTCGGATAAGTAAGATTAATTCTAATATCTATTTCTCTACCATACCCTATGTTGTGCACATAGTGACCACTCTTTAAGAGACAATTCTTATGAGTGGTCACCACATAGGGTTTGCAGGGGAAAATTAAGAACATAAGAAAATGTTTAGCTTATATCCGTTTACTAGACTCATCCACAATGAAAGGATCTGATGAAGAAGATTATATCACGGCAAAAGGGAAATGCCATTTTGAATTGTTTTGAAAACATTGTGGAAAATGGAGAATTTGTTCATAATGAAAGGGAAAACCTATACTCCATTTTCCACAATGATTTTAATAGTCATCTGCTACGGAATAATGAAGACTCAAAAGATGTTTCTATGGAGTAGGGGTTTTGCACATTTATCTGGTGCCCTGTTTGTGTAAAGCTGTGCAGGGGCAACATTACCGGGAATGCTGTTGAGGGACACCTGACTGCCACAGCAGAAGAAGGGTCTGACAGAGGAGCGCTGAAGGTGGTGCCGGGAGAGCAGGAAGTGCTGCCTGTCCTTCTCCGCCTTCTTGTTGGACCGCTTCCCATTCATTGTCTCCTACTCAAGCTTTATCTGTCACCAGGGCCACCTAAAACATACAATAGTCTCCTATCTATAGGGGCCATCAAATAAGGTATCAAAGCGACTATTTCTGACAGGTGGTCCCTTACCTCAGGACAAAAGTAATGCAGAAAGCTCTCATTACTTTACTTTTGTTCTGCATTAACCCTTTCCTCGACAAGCTATGTTTAAACTTATCTGCAAGGAAACAAACTGATGAAAAATATGAAAATCAGGTTAAAAGAAAATTGTCATTTTTGAACTGTATTGAAATCATTACAAGCAAAAAAAATTAATGCTCTATTTTCAAAAATGTGTTCAAAATCACTTCTGAGGAGGAAAGGGTTAAGCGACTTCCTGTCTTAAAGACCATCAATGCCTCAGTTTTATAATGGGTTTGACTGTACATCCTAAACATGGAAATTTCAAACTCTTGCAACTCAAACACATCAGAAGGAAAAATCTGAGATGGAAGATATTCTTTCAATCCTAGTTTACATAGTCAGCAAAGGAAAAAATACTGTTGCTAACAGTGTAGACCCAGATCAGAGAGCTCCTTGAGGAGCCCTATGATCAGAGGTCTACTCTGTTTGTCATAAATGAATAATAAGGGGAATTCACCCCAACAATTCATATAAAGTGGCCATATTTCAAAATTGGAACAATCCATTTTAAAATTCAGTATTAAAAGGGTTAAAGACCCACTCGGACCCATTGCACGGAACTGCTGAGAATCACCCTAATGTACAAGTTCTAAATAAAATGTTGTCAAAGTGGTTTGATAGGTGGAAGTACCAATATTGACACTATACAGATATGAAAAGCAAGCAGAACAATTTAATCTTTGAACATACATTAGTAGTGTAACGATAAATCCGTACACCGGTAAGTTGCTGTACAAGGTGAAAACGTATTGTAGTGCAATACCAAATTGCTGAACCACTTTTTTATGATATAGTTCTAGCTGCTGTGAGCCTGAGACAGCTTGTTGGGTTCAGTCCAATACATTCCAGTTGTAAATTACCGATTTTCACGCAAAATTATCGGTGTACATAATCTATCTATAAGACGCTCTTTTTCTGATCATCATCAAGCGTTTGACTCAAGGATAAAACAGGGACTGGAATATATAATACAGAAGTTGGTGAAAATACTGTTTGTTTCAACCAAAACAATGGCTTTATTTGTGGTCCACGTTTCAAATTAAATTTGGTGCTCTATTCTAAGTATCTTTCTTTTCGATCATTTACCGGTAGGGTCTCCCGCTTATAATACGTTAAAATATTCCTAACACTCATCAAGTTTAGCGGACTGGATTCCTTTGCGGCCACATGCAGTAGCTTTCTCGTTTTACTCATGTCAAATTTTGGACGCTGGTAAATTTTTGCTCGTGGCAGAAGTGCAAAATAGTTTCAAACATCAAAGCTTAAAGTGCCGTGTGGCAACACTTTGAATTGAAGAGGATTGAGCAGGCCAGGTTTGATAATGGTGTGGCTTTTGCAAGAATGCAAGTTTTAGGTGTCACATACAGCAAACTCACAACATGAAAGTCTGTCAATCTGTGTCAAAGCTCTACTAGTCCTGCTGGTGGCGAAGTTGGCAAACAGGGTTTTTCCCTTGAAAATATTTTTAGGGGGTCATCATGCCCCCCTTGTCATGTTGATAAGGGGTCATTTGTCAAATAGGGGTCACCATTAAATTATCATTTTGTTGCATAAATATATTACAATCTCATGGCTGGGAATTTAAAACAAACAAGAACTGTGTCACAGTAAGTGACAAATGCCCCCAAAGTGTTGGTTTGACAGTGAAATGCTTTTTGTACAAGACACTCAGTCATCCCAATATGCATTCACATACTAAATTTGGATTTCCAAGGCCAAATAATACAGGAGAAATGCTCCGGAAAAGCTTTTTCTGAAATTGAGGTCAAAGGTCAAGAACAAGGTCACAACAACTTGAAAATGGTATGTGACACTCTGTCATCCCAAGATGAACTCACATAATAAATTTGGAGATATGAGATACAGGAGATATGCTCCGGATAAGCTTTTTATGACATTTAGGTCAAAGGTCAAGGACAAGGTCATAACAACTTAAAAATGGTACGTGACACTCCGTCATCCAAAGATGCATTCACATACTAAATTTGGAATTCCTAGGTCAAATAGTATTGGAGATATGCTCCGGACAAGCTTTTTCTAAAATTGAAGTCAAAGGTCAAGGTCAAGGTCACAGCAACTTGAAAATGGTACACGACAATCTGTCATCCCAAGATGTACTCACATACTACATTTGGAATTCCTAGGTCATATAATATTGGATATGATCCGGACAAGCTTTTTCTAAAATTGAGGTCAAAGGTCAAGGTCAAGGTCACAGCAACTTGAAAATAATATGCAACACTCCGTTATCCAAAGATGTACTCACAAACCAAAGATTGTATCCCTAGCTGATGTGGCTTAGGACATATGCTCCGGACAAGCAGTTCAGACAGACTTGCACACACACACACAGACACACACATACGTGTAAACGGTGTCAATTGAGGACACATGATTCAAACCACCCAACTGGGGACACACAGTTCTAGCGTGTGTATAGAAAAAAAAAATTCATTTTCGGCAAATGTGTGAGCTGATTTCAAAGCCTATGGGTTTAGAAAGTCTCGTACACCAAGGCTTTAAAGTTTATATTCCACACTCAAATGAGGACAGATGACAGACTGAGGACAGATGTGCACACCTGCAACTGAGGACAGTTTTACACACATGCAAATGAGGACAGTTGCTGCACACAGGCAAACGAGGACAGTTGTTGCACTTATGCAACTGAGGACTCACACTCGACAAATGAGGACAGTTGTTGCACACAGGCAAACGAGGACAGTAGTTGCACTTATGCAACTGAGGACTCGCACTCGACAAATGAGGACAATTGTTACACTAACCTTTATTATGCCGACAAAGTATTGTCGTCAGCTTCAAATAATGTCTGATGTTCAAAGTTTCGAAAACATTATTTACTCAGGGGAAACACGGATTCCGAGTGGAAACCAGTTTGGATCTCAGGTCAGATGCTGAGTTAATAGGCATTTGATATATCTCTCAGTTTGCATGTTTTAGTCACGACATCGTTGGTGTTTAAAACGTTTTAATCACGACTTGACTACATGTGTAAACAGGTTGGATCCAGGTCAGACGCCGAGTAACTCAACGTCTGACCTGAGATCTTACCTGTTTGCCACACAGACGTTATGCTCTCCCCAAAATAAAGAATACTTTCAAGATTTTGAGCGGAAGATGGCAATATTTAAAGCAGATATTTTAGCGGCAGGATAAGGGTTAAAAATACATACATGTATCATGAATATGTGTTTGCACGCTTGAACAGTTTGGATCCAGATCAGGCCTCACAAATTGTGTTTTGCGTTCGCCCTAGGGCGTGATGCATGGTGCTGCGCTTTTGGTTAACCAAATCGTTTGAAAATAATCAAATAAATAAGAAATGAATATGAAAATATTCACTTTGGCAAAATTTTGCAGACGACGATTGCAGACACCAGTAGCTAGAATGAAATGATTACCCTTCTCGTGCTAAAGAGTTGTGCTTCTTTAACACTTTCGGTGCCAAATTTATTCATGTAGTTTCCAATCAGCTTCAGTTAACAATTTCCCTTTGTAATCTAGATGAATATGATTGTAGGGGGAGGGTCGTCTCTAATGTTGTTATAACGTGTGACCCGACCCCATTTCCATGTATATAGTTGGGAATAAAATATGTTTAAACTGTAACAATTTCCCTAATGAATATTCATGCCAGACTCCCCCACCTTGAATATATAATTAGTTGAACTTTTCTACAGGCACACAAAACAAGGAATTTTATTGCCCAAACCAACAGTGCAATATTTAGAGCTTATATATTCAATAAGCAAACAGAGTAGACCCTGATCAGACAGCTTCTATAGGAACTGTCTGATCTTGGTCTACACTGTTTGCAAATGCGTTAAAAGGCGTTTCCAATAGTTCGTCTGCTTCATTTTTAAACTTCACAGATTCGATTATTTCTTTTTTCAAAAATATTGGCCGAGTGTCAAACAGCTTGGAACCGGATGAGACGCCGAGTTACTCGGCGTCTCATCCGGATCAAAGCTGTTTGCATATGGCTCAAAACTCGGGGTAATGCAGTGAAGGGGTTAACATGCTAAGCGAGACCTTGATAGCATTGTATATGTATCTCCGTTCTTCATTTTTACTACAGCATTCTAACTGAAGTTTGTTGGAAAAGACATTAATGAATGTGGCGCCGAATCTGCTGCAAACAATTCTTCAACATCATTGCACTTATCTCAGCGCAATATGAATATCTGTAGTAAAGTTTAAAAGACGCCTGCACATTGTTGACTTAATTAAACAAAGGTTCATTTATGTTTTTGCTGTATCTGAAATCGCATTATCAAAGAGCTTTGATCCTGAGCAGACGCTGAGTTAATCCAAGCTCTTAACTGTTTGGAAAGGGTCCGCTGCAGAAAATATAGGCCTTACTTAACCTTTAACCCTTTACTCTACATGCTATTTTTAGACCATTACATCATATGCTATATTGTGATTAAAAAGAAAAATACTTCGGCTATGGGAAAATACCAAATCCAAATGTTATGAAAACGTTATGTAGCCAACAGAGTAGACCCTGATCAGGCAGCTCCTATAGGAGCTGCCTATTCTGAGTCTACTCTGCTTGCTAGGCGTCAAAATGCGCTTATGTGGAGTATAGGGTTAACACGCTAACAAAACTTTCGTTTGCGAAAATTGTCGTTTGCAGCAGATAAACTAATGCTTTTTCCAAACTTTTTTGAAAGTACATGTACAATCATTCACAAACAGCTTGGTTCCAGATCAAGTGAGCGTTTCGTTGTCTGATCTGTACCCAACATTTGCAATAGTCTCAGGTCACGTGCAACACAGTCAGAAAGTTAGCCATTGCCTAGTTAATCACGAATTAAGTACATACCGGTATGTATTTACAGTTTGAATCCAGATCAGACGCCGAGTAACTCTGTGTTGATTTGAGATCCGGACTGTTTGCCACGCGGACAAATAAATATTTATCTCTAAACTTTTAAACAACAGAAAACAACATTTAAAGCAGATGAAAATTTTGGCAGCAGTAACTTCTCTGAGTCATCCGGGTGTGCAGCCAATATTTAAGATTTAACCCTTCTAGATGTTACTGTCAATATTTTCGTCTGCCTCAAATATTGTCGTCTGCTTTTCGAAGTTTTGAAAACAGCTTTATATTTGCTGGAACAAAGAGTCCGAGTGGCAAACAGTTTGGATCTCAGATCAGACGCCGAGTTACTCGGCGTCTGATCTGGATCCAAACTGTTTGAATATGGAGTAAAGTCGCGAACAGCAGACTAGGGTAGGGGTTAATTTCTTGTGGGCTGCACTTGCTAGTTAACCGCTTGCCTGCTATTCACGTACATAGCGACATATATGCAAATAACTTGGATCCGGATGAGACGCCGAGTAACTCGCAACACGCACATTTTTTTACAAAAAAAAGAAAAGAGGGTCATTCGTAGGTTTTATCAGCGTTTTTTCCTATATTTTCTATTTATTTATGTAATTAATCTTGCAGAGGGGGTCCCGGAATTGGAGGGGGGTCCAAGTGAATTGGAGGGGG
>JAULCE010122319.1:0-12271 GCA_032359355.1 Macoma nasuta | reverse complement strand
TGGCCAATGTTAGAGTTGGACACAAACAAACCAACATACAAACAAACAAACAAACACACAAACAGACAGGGCAAAAATAATATGCCCCCAGATATAGATCTGGGGGCATAATAAAAACGGTACATAGCGAGGACGATGGAGTTGAATCGGATGTGGAGACTTACATGATAGGAGAGCCGACTGACTCTGCCGAGAAACGTCAGAGAAGCACGATTCGTGGAAAGCGTTATTCAAAAAGCCAAAGAACAATTTGAGGAGTGAGTAGAGAAACTCTTTTAAATCTTTGGGAAGCAGATCGAAGCGAAGAAGCAAATGTTTGAGGACATGAAATAAATCTATAGAAAAACCGTAACCATTGTCTTTACGAACAGAATAAAGTGATTCCAAAGGACTATTCAAAACCATCACGAAAACGGTCTATCAATGATGGAAACGGATTACACTGGTATAAAGGAAGCCTGGAAATAGGCCGTTAATAAGAGGAAATATCTCTTCGATGATAACCTTGAATAGTTCGCTCCGCCAGGAATGGACCAAGAGATATACCCTGCAGAGAAAAAGGAGGAGGAAGGAATTTCAAACGAGCACAATAAGCAAAACCTATGAATACTGTGACTTTCGTGTGTCGCAACATCATTGTGTACAGTAAACGTTGCCAACAGATTTAAACACCGTAGGGAGATACTGCTTTGTATTTTACTTTTGTGGGAAACAATCGATTTGAAGTTATCATTCATATGTTAAATGTTTAAGTTTAAGGTGATCTTGGTTACAAATATTGAAACTAGAATTCTGACCAAGTCAGAAAGGGCCTCCTGCACTTCCTCTCATTGAGCTTCACCATTGTATGAAGTTTTATGAAATTCCATCCAGTAGTTTTCAAGTTATGCGGAGGACAAGAAAAAGTAACAAAGAGCAATAACTCCGTAATTAGGTAAATTAGAGTTATGGTTCCTATACACTGCACTTCCTCTCATTGACCTTCACCATTGTATGAAGTTTTATGAAATTCCATTCAGTAGTTTTCAAGTAATGCTGCGGACAAGAAAAAGTAATTAAGGGCAATTACTCTGTAATACTAGTATTAGGTAAATTAGAGTACCGGTTCCTCTACACTGCACTTCCTTTCATTGAACTTTACCATTGTATGAAGTTTTATCAAATTCCATTGAGAAATACTGAAGTTATGGAAGAAAATAAAAAAACGGACGGACTGACATGACAAACTGACAGACAGACAGACAGACAGGGTGATTACTATAGGACTCCCACACTGATGTGTGGGGGCCCTAATAAAACTATTACCGCTCATCGATAGTTAGTACCCTTCGCCGCTTTGATTTTTTTACCTGGGCTATACCGGTATCATTCAGTCACTCGCAACGTTATATATTTCGGCCAACGATTTATATAAAACTCCATTTTACTACCCATATTCAAACGTATAACTATGACCGTATTTGTTGACAATAAACCGGTTTAGGTCTACAGTTTACAGTTTGAGACAGTTAAACATCAAACTGAAACTGGTTTAATCTTCTCAACAAAACATCAACATGTATGGCGGATGGTTGCCGGTTAAACAAATATAAAAAGTATGCTATAAATTATGATTATATTTATGCACCATTGGACATACTGCATACTGCACCCGATGGCAGAATGGTCGGTTTGATAAACCGGTTTCAGTTTTGGCCTTAAACAACGACTAAACCATTTTCAGTTTTTGAAAACAAACGGACGGTTTACTAAACCGGTTTGAAACCGAGCTGAGTTTAATAACAACAAACACGTCCTATGTTATTTGAAAAATTGTTTTTTATTTAGTCTAGTGAGTGAATAAATCTACGGAATTCCATTGCTGCCGAATTCATCTTCGAGCGACGCTTTTTGTAACAATGAAAACATATGCGAAAGTGCAACGGTACATTTTCGCACTTTTATTCGGTGTGAGGCCAACACAAACTATATGAAACCTAAACAGATCTTAAAAAGTGCGAAAATGCTCCCTTGAATTTTCGCATTATTTTTTGCCTGGAGTAGGATATTCGGATACAATGCCTAGGATAATTTAGATTATCGTCGAAACAAATGTGCGAAAACGTACTTAAGCACTTTCGCGTTGTATTTTCATCAAAAGTCAATAATCAGCTATTGATTTTTGTGGGTTTTTATTAGATTTGTGTTCGCCTAAGACCGGAAATAAAAGTGCGAAAATGTACCGATGCACTTTCGCTTTTTTTGTTTTAATGTGGAAACAAACGCGCTGGGCAAAGTTGTAATGGGAAACAATAGGATTCCGTATAATCAACAGTTTTGATTCATTCGAGATTTAAACAAAGGTTCTGAAAAGATATGAGAATATGTTAAAAGAATGAGAGGATACTTAACATTCAGCTTGCCATGGATATAATTACAACTGCGTGATAATTTGGGCCCGGTTTCACAACCCGCTGTTATCTTATGTACAACACCACTCTTTCGTAAGTATTTCGTCAGTATTTCGCAAGTATGGATTTCACGAACGCAGTTAGGGCCAATCTTTACTAAGTATTTCATTTATAAATGATGTAAGCAAAATTCGTAACTCTCCGTCAGTGAAACTACCAATGATTTTTGAATAGCAGATTTTAAAAAAATGATTTTCTATAAAAAAAAAACGTATTTTTTATAAGGCAAATACGCCCCGCCCCTGACGGCCATAATTTTGCAATATATTTATTTATGGAAAGTCACCCAAAGATCATTTATGTGCAATCATTTTGAAATCAGAGCAGCAGTTTTGAAATAAAACGGCTCACCCCGTAGCGGCCGTTATTTAAGCATATCATTATTCATAGAACAAGGTTGGTAGAGGTCCATCCCAGAATCATTTCTGGGAAAAGAATGAAATTCGAGTAATGGTTTTTGAAGTAAAGATTTTTAAGTTTTGCAGTTCCAATGCCATGAAAACAATAGCTCTTCATGTTCTGGCAAATGGACCATCCAATGAATACCCAAGCCAAGTCTAGTAAACTTCCATCTATCGATTTCAGAGAAGAATTTCTTTATAGAAAGAATGGATTTACATCATACGGCGTAAGCCTGACAGACAACGATCACAATAGCTCATCTGAGCATACTCAGGTGAGCTAAAGAAAACTAATGTGACCAATACTTGACGTATATGTACGTAAAAATAACGTGACGACAAACTAAACGAATTTGAAAGTATGTGAAAATTCAGTTTGAGGTTTTATCAATGCAATATGTATCATATGTACCCTGCACTGTTTAATGACTATCATATATGATTACTGCAGCTTATTTTTATCGCACATACATGTTATAGTACTGTCTTACATCTTTAGTACTGTCTAGTGGTAAGCTAACCACTTTTCAACAGGTAGAAAGCTTTCTCAGAGAAAGCTTTCAAGTGATAACATGTAGGAATGCAACTTGTTGGCATCTGATGACATCATGTCAAGAATACCATTTAAACTCACAAATGTGGTCCTATAGGAAATACCTGATGCAATTAAACTCCCGGCACCCGGCATGACTAATTTAACAACAGTTTCTGCTGCTTCGTATTTAGCCATATATGTAGCAACACCGTGCGTTGTCCAGGATTCGTCAACAGTTTTAAGATCTAAAAGCGATGTGAACTCTTTGACATCTAGTTCAGCTATATCGGCCGCCCATGCAATATGCTTTTCTGAAATACCCAACTGTTTCATGTAAAAGAATGCCTCCTCTAATATTAAAGCAACATCGACGGCAAAAGAAAACCCTGGTAAAGGTGCGACTGCCCCTATGGCAGATATCACACTCACTTTCCAAATTCGATTGCGAAGTACAGCAACCTTTTGCTCTAAGACGTTAGGCTGTAGAATGTTTAGTGTTAGAATGAACGCTTCACGTTTTAAACCATGAAATCCAGCGATCAATTTTTTAGTTAATTTTCCAAAATCATAGTGTGTCCAGGTCATGTCCAGACAGTCAATGAGAAACACGGAGTCTTCTGTGTACAGTTTGTTGCCTCTCAGTGCTTCCACTACCTCCTCACGAATTTGACCTAAAAGACTTTCCGTGGCCTTTGGGTCTTTTCTAAATTTTAAAGGTTTCGACTTTTTCTCGCTGTGTACGTCGACATCCACTTTTGTGCGTACGAAAAGAAATAATCGGTTACTTCTTTTTGCCTTCTTTGCCAGTAAGTAATCATCTTCGAAAAATCGCCCATTAGATAGTATTAGAAACATGTCATATCTATCAAACTCTATACGTTCATCTTTAAAGTACGTTTCCCTTGGAAAGTTTTCTGTTCCTATTCCTGGAAGATCCCAAAATACCAACTGCTTATTGTCAGGATGCGGGTAGGCTTCCGCCTCGCGTGTTGTCTCAGTAGCCCCGGTTTCCGCCGCGCCCATACTCTCTGCCGTGAGACCTCGCATTGTGTTGATGAACGAGGACTTACCGACCCCTGATCTTCCCGTTACACCAATATTTAGATTTTCTCCTTTCCAATTTTCTAGGGAACTGCGCATATAGGCTAAAAGGCGAGCAGGTCCACCTATTTGATATGCGTCTATGATTTCACTCAAGGGTTCTTTCATATCAGAGGACTCGTTTTCTGAATACACAAGTATCTTCTGAATATCTGTATCAGCTGATTTCAGATGATCCTTTTTATCAAAATACTGTATCTGGTCTTCTTCGGAGGTGTCGGTAGCTGCCTGCATGGTTCCCTCCTGGTCCTCTTTATCCAAATACTTCATTTGATCCTCTGCAGAGTCATCCTCAGCTAATGGTATTGTTCTCTCCGTGTCATCTTTATCAAGTGTATACTTCTTCTGACCCTGATTAATTGGCTGGTGGTTGTCTTGATCTATGGACATGTGCAGGTCATCAATGCATGGATCATTCTGGTTATTAGTACACGTGTCCCTCACAGATGTATCTTTGTCTTTTGTTGTTATTGTGCTTTCCTGTCTTTCTTTAATTTCTATATTCTGTTTAATGCCTGCGTTCGGTGTGGTCGTCCCTGTTGCTGACACGCTTTGATCAATATTTCCGCCTTCAACACTTGCCACCAGAAGGTAGAGAATGAAAGCTATACACATTTTTTTCCGGATATATTCCCACATCTCGATCGTTAGTGTTTGAGCACCTTCTGGAATGACATGGAAGCCGGGTAAATATGTGACAGTTTCTACAATGCTCATCTTGAAAACATGTGTGTACGTTATGGGAATGTCATATTTCGTCAGGTTATTGCAGGTTTCAGCAGCATTTCTTGACTTATATATTTCTATAAACAACGGAAAGTTTCCACTAAAATATATGACAAAAGAAATGACTTTGACTTTATATAGTTAATTATCCTCACCTTGATGGGGATGTCTTACGGGGTTTATATTTCTCAACTTATCAGATTCGCAAGAGCCTGTTCCTCTATTGAGGATTTCAATAATCATAACAGCATTTTACTGAGAAGCTCCTTAAACAGGGATACAGATATAATTAACTACGGAAAACTTCTGGACATACCAATTTTCATACTTTCTTTATTAAACGTATCAATAATACCAATAAAAAAGGTTACGATCCAACAATATTCAAGCGTACTGCATGTTTGGTCGTCAACCCTTTTACAGTGGGCCACCACGCTTCCCTCTTCGATTGTGCGATGACCGGATGTCCATTATACTCTATGATGACAACTTCTCAAAGCCGGTAACGGAAGGAAAATGTCGAATGTATTGTGCCCGTTCTGTCGTACCCTGAACGGCTTCTTTACAGTTACTCTGACTTCAGATAAGTTATTGAGTACATTAAGGATTCGAGGATCCAGGTATTTGATTGCTTTTTATATGTCTATGTTTTGCATATATTTTACAACTGTTTTGCCATCACTTACGTTGTGGAGAAGTCGGACAGGGGTTAACATTTATTTACACTGTTCGTCAATTATGTTGAGAATATGACAAGTGTGAGGTTGGGCGCCCCTAAACTGGTTTAACCCCCAGTGGCAATTCTTCTGCTGACTGTTCCATTGCAGCACTCCTATTTTCACCCTTACTTTATGTCTGTTATATGTGTCTTTGTGTGTCTTCCTTGTTTTTGGTAGTAATTGTATGGGGGAGTATGTGGGTAGTGAGGTAGTCGAGGGGTTAGACCCAGGACTACTAATCCAGGGGTCCGGGGTTCAATTCCAGGGCTAAGCTGGAAATTTTTGAGATGCTTTTAGTGTCTCCCACCCACATGGAGGATAAGAAAAACTGTATGTGATGCTTGAAGTGACTGTATGAGTACCCAATAATCCCGCATTGACTTTGTGACACGATTTGTCACAAAAAGTCCGAAAGAGTCAGATAACGTATAAAAGAATAACATGGACGGGGATATACTCCATTTGAAGAAACCGTCACCCTGACTCGAAGTCAAAGTGACACGTACGTTGTTACAAGTTACGACTCGAGTAAGAAAATGCAGTGGAAAGTCAGCGGCGGTGATTGTGGGCGGAGTTACTCGGCGTGGCATGGATGACAAAGCAGGCAGAGAAAAAGGCCAAAAAACAACTGCTGCTGACTGTTCCATGGCAGTACTCCTATTTTCACCCTTACTTTATGGCTGTTATATGTGTCTTTGTTTGTGCTTGTAATTGCATGGGGTGTATGTGTAAAACGATTCCCAAAACGTTTAGATCTACATTATATTTGTTTATTTTACTTTTACTTTAACGACCATAAAGTCACCCTTTTTTCAATATCCCTTTTTGAGCCTGTGGGATTTTGGTGTAGGTGAGGTAGCTGGAATATTGCTATATTAGCTACTACAATAAATTTTTTATATATATTAAGGCATAATACCTCATGTTTATCAATAATATTCCTATTTTTCCGCCGAAATTTGAACCAGTATGATTGTTATGTCGGTGTAGAAGTAGTATATTGCTATTTTAGCGACTTGTACATTAATTGTCTTACATTCTTACGACTATTTAGCCTAATCATATATCTATATTATTACTTTGCTTCGTTTCAAATTAACCAGCATGATATTAGTGTCGGTGTAGGAGGCTGCTAATTTGAGCTTACTTACCATCTTTGACATATCGATGTGATAAGTAACTTTTCTGGATTGTGGACATTTTTCTTTACTTAATACATTGAATTAAAAATAAGCGACCCCTTCTCTTACCAATATATTTCCTTTTTTACTTTTGCCATAATTTGAATAAGTGTGTTTTTCATGTCGCTATAAAGGGGATATCCCTACACAACTTTTTTGTTTCAAAAACCTATATGGTCATCATATGGACTTCTTCTGCACGGACATTGCCTCTTTAACTAATATGTATGTATTCTAGTGTCGATGTAGAATATTCGAGCTTCTAGATGGATGGTAGTTTGGCCTTTATGTTTCGCCTATACCGTGGTGTCTGTGTTGAATTTTGATAACTTTGACTTTCTGGCAGTTACTTGAAATTTTACATGCACGCGGCAACTTGTCAACCTCCATCTAATCTGGATTTTATTCTGTTTTATCACCTTGTTATCTCCATTCATTATTATGTTTCCCTTTCCCGTTTTTGTAATACATTTTAGTACTGATGACGTCGATTTTACAGCGTGACGTCATTCATAGAGCATACGTTTTTATTTTGTTGCAGATGTAAACAATTTTGTGTGTTTGCCTCATGGTAGGTTAGCTTTTAGAGGGGTATATTGTAAGGTGTATTTAACATAGCTTGTTTGATCTATTTTCTACTTTTGGTGATGGTGCATTATGTGTTTATAACATGCTTAACCCTTTTTATGCTGAATTCTAAAATGGACTGTTCCAATTTTGAAATATGGCCAGTCTATATGAATTGCTGGGGTAAATTTCCCTTAATATTCATATATTACAAACAGAGTAGACCTCTGATCAGAGGGCTCCTCAAGGAGCCCTCTGAACTGGGTCTACACTATTTTCCAATGCATATAAACTCGTTTCCAGCGCTGAAAGGGATAAAAAAAAAACGGTGTTGTAAGCGAATTTCGATAGTTCATATATCAAATGTCAATTTCGAGTTACGCAAACATAAACTATCTATCATGTAACTTGGGTCTATCTGTTGACTTTTGGACTAAGTTCTGCCTTTTGAATAGCATCAATGAAATAGTCTCGTAAATATAGAAGCACTCTTCTTCATGAATAAATATAATCTTACATTCGTATTTATTCAAAATTATTTTAGGTTACTCTTAAAATCAATGTGCTGAGAGCTATGTAGGCCTGTGCCATGTACTGGATAATTTTAATACAAGGCTGACTGTCATATTTAGTATCAATGCGCTTTAAGTGCCCAATAAGAACACTTTTCTTCTGTTCTCTTCAACTGTGTGTAAGTTGATAGGAAGTGCAATGACATGTACACATGAAACAATGACCAAGCCAATCACGGCATGCTATCATGCATGGTGCATAGGAAAGAAACAGTGCAGTTGATGTGATTCGACTAGGAACCGTACGTCTAGCATTTGTGAACGTATACCACTAAGCTATGCCTGTAGAATAATATAAGCATATTAATTTTACACTCGTTGGAACATAATAAATTTAAACAGATCAGACAGCTAAATCAGGAGCTGCTTGAGTAAGGTACATGTATGTACTTTTGGATTGTTGGATAAGAGCCATAAGACTACTCGGTCTCCAATTGAAAATAGTTAATGTTTCATATTATAAGCAAACATGATGTTCAATTTTCAACATGGATTGCTCTAACATGCATTTGTCTTTAATGCATGTTGTGTCATAGATTCTGTAGGAGTTATATCTTGGAATGACTGTGTTTCTATTTGTAGACTTTGTGAAGAACAAAATTCCATTCACTTTTTGGGTCAACTAAATCGCATTAGTTGTTACTAGCAATGGGCTTATGAAAGCTCCTTGCTTAAGTTATGTATTCGGTTTCAACGCTCAACGCAAATGCAATCGGAATTGCAATGGGTGAAAAAATCCTCTAAAATAGTGCAAAAGTGGAGGGAAAAAGTCATCGTTTTTCACTGGCCTCAGTTTGCAAACACCAATTCGGTACATAATGGAGATACTCGTTTTAAGTTTGTTTTATGAAATGAGACGAAAGGTGATTTTGACAAACTTTATCCCTACACTTGATCACACGCGGTGACCGCGTCCCCGTGGTCGCCTCATGATCAGCGTCGGAAATGTCAGTGATAGCTTAAAAATCGAAGGCCTGTCGGTGTAGACATTGTAGGGCGGTCCTGTACTGAAGTTTAAAAAGTATTTCCTTTCAGATAAGAACATAAATCTTCGATGTCTTCTGCTCTTATAACAATTATACCGTTAAAAAGACACTTATATGTATATTGATCGAGTTTGTATTTTTGCGGCGCAATAGTCTAAAACGAATCTACCTTTCCCTTTCGTTATCAAAATAGATGTGTAAGAAGTCAGCAATTAGTCTTTAGTATCCTATGATGTCCTACAACAGCCCAGTTAGCTCAGTTGGGTAAGCGACTCCCCTTTCGACAAATTCAAATTACCTCCCTTTACATTGAATAAAGGGTCAATAAAATTGATGTCTCTCAATGCGATTGTTTTAAGTGCTTTTGCTACTTTCTTTTGTGCTGTCACATATAACTTGTGGTTTGCTTGCCTGATCTACACAGGGCGTTGAATGTTGTCTATGGGAAAACCCATGTAAAATGACTGACTAATATTTATTTTTTTATTCAGTATATGAAAAAGCCTGATCGTGACACCGGGTGAACTAACATCCTGAGATTACCAACACACTTTATTACTGAACACTCAAGTAGTCATACAGTGTATATGTGCAAAACACAATATATAAATACTGAACATGTTTTGATTAACCAACCTCATTAAAGTTTATCTTCTTTCTGTCTGGTGCTTAAACAGTGTCAGCTAAAAACAATGGTGTAAAATCATAACACCGTCAAACAAGAATCTATCCGCAGCGTAGCGATCAGAAAATAACTGAATCTACACGCATACTATGGGTTTATATCAATGTTTCACTAACTTTTGAGGTTTGACTTGCAAATATAATCCTTTTACACCTGCTGGTTAAGAAGTTTGTGTGTCTCCAATCATGCCCACGATGTATTGTATTAGCAAGTATCACCTTACACTGTTTGGCTGTGATAATAATTATGTGACTTGGGGACAAGAAGTACAATAAATATCGTGTTTTCTAATTGCTCAGGCATCAGTCATCAGTTTTGACTTTCGATTCCGCCTTAAGTTTCATCGCAAAACTGCGGCAAAATGATTTTTACGGGGTGTGAATTTTATGATTTTTCGGAAAATTATTTTGCGCAACATTTCCTCACGCGAAACGCTGACAATCTAGAAAACGCGAAATTTTCCACCAGCGAAAATAACCAGTATACAGTACTACATGTCTACTACTACTACAGTGAATAAGTTAAAATAAATGGTTTTATCTTTAGTCATATATTTCACAAACTATCTGGTCATGTATCGCGTAATGAGATATATAATAAACAGGAATTATTTTGATCAGTGACCATATCCAATTAACATTTTAAGTTTTCCCGTTAAGATTAAAATACTCTTTAATTATTTTCTTAGTTAAATAATGTGAGAAATGATAACACATAGAACGAATGATTTCCAAACACACACAACATGCACAAGCTAATTTGGTTAACGCCACCAACAACATTCATTCAGATAATTGCGATGCACTGTTTATAATGAGGCAATAGTGTTCATTATAGCATCGGACCAGGGTATGTGGATAAATTATTGCGACTTTTTATGAATGTCAAATAGTGAAGAACTTGGTAAAACTCAAATGTATTTAAACCGATGAATGTCCTAGCTCTACCTTATTGCATTGTATGATTTGCATTATCCACTTAATCATAAACAATAAGAAAACAATTATATTATTTGGTATAAAAGATAGATTCGAAGCTGTTGGTTTCGAACACCCGAATGTTTGGAATAAACCACAGACATGAAGGTTAACCTACTAGGCGGTTGTTATGGGTGTTAAGATTATTTTCAAGACAGTGAGTAAAGGCCCTTTCAGACTAAGTCACTTTTGATAGATTGGTTCCATTAGTTTTACAGTACTCAGCAAACCTTTCATTCAAAACAGCTTTTCTTAATCTTAACAAGTCCGACGCACCCAGTACTTTAAGCAATTTGATTATATTGTATGTTCGTTTCTGCACAGTGAATGGCGTACAGGCAGTCAATCATTCTTATTGAAATGAAGGGATTTATCTAGATCTACCTCTGAAAATGCCAGACATCATATATGAAAATGATACGGTAACCTGTGATAGGAACCGCGCATAGAAAACAAACTGAGCCTTAGGCCGTTTTTCCATTTATCCGTAATCCGTAATCCGCAGTCGTAATCGCAGCCGTCTCAGTGGCCGTTATCCGCAATTGGCTTTTCCATTTGTATGTGTCCGCAATACGTAAATTGGAAAAACATATCCGTAAACAGGTCATTGCATATCGTCGGTTTGGATCCAAAAGCAGTAAGTTGGAAAAGGGCACTTACGGCTTTTTGGAACGAAACCGACGATATGGCAATGTCTCAGGTAAATCTTTATACGCGGGTAGTCATAGAAAAAATTTCGACTTCGTCTCGATTTTTATCCATGACACTCCCTTTTGGTCGCCCCAGAACCTGTTACGCGCCGGTAAAGTCATTTTGTGGGTGCTATAACTATTACCTAATGCCTGGGTTATGGACTGCTATGTATTTTTTACCATGTCGATGTCCCTTGTAGACGGAAAGGCGGGGATTAAACACAACTGAGTGTTCCCTGACCAGTTCACACGTCTCAGTAGAAGAGAGCTTGCTTTTTGGCATCTCGTCATTTCGTGGACTACGGCCACGGATTACGGATAAATGGAAAAACGGCCTTACGCATCAAACCTTATGACACGTGTGTATGTGTGTGTGAGTGAAGAGCGATAGAGCATAGCGACAGAAAGCAGCGTATCACAAGTGCTTAAATCCCTCTTTCTCGTGAATACCCTGTGCGTAATTTTCTAAAATCCGCTAAACTCGAATAACCAAATCTACCAAACTGACCCGATAGCAGCTGAATCGGTTTGATTAACCGGTTTCAGATACACCCTGTCCAATCGTTACTGGAGGAAGCGGTTCGCGCAACGCAGAATCGCGATAAAAAAAACGCAGGAAAGCGGCAAATAACGACTGTTTATACACCCCAAGGTAAGAAAACTGAAAAATTGAATCGAT
>JAULCE010122208.1:0-12276 GCA_032359355.1 Macoma nasuta | reverse complement strand
GGCGTCTGATCTGGATCCAAGCTGTTTGAATAATCACCTCAGTCGCGAACAGCAGGCGAAGGGTTAACATTGAATGGTTTTGAAAGGTTGTGTGAAATAGAGCACTTGCTTGTTAC
The DNA here is from genome assembly GCA_032359355.1 of Macoma nasuta. Lineage (NCBI taxonomy): Eukaryota > Metazoa > Mollusca > Bivalvia > Cardiida > Tellinidae > Macoma > Macoma nasuta. The sequence goes on along the minus strand of JAULCE010122208.1, from coordinate 12,160 downwards.
GAGTAACTTCTCATTTTCACTGTTTTCAGAGGTTTCAAATTGTGTATCTATGTGAAGTGTTAACAAGTGATAGGTTAAGCCATTATGCTATATACTATTTAAGACTCGTTTACAATGAAAGCATCTAACAAATAGGAAGAAAGAGAATGTTGATGTTTATCAAGACGTTCATGCTTCCGAGTCGCCAAAAATGGTATCTATATGTGGTATCGTATAAATGTCTGCTTTACTATTTTATCAGAGTTCTGCTCGTGCTGGCCGAGGTATACAGCCAGACTGGCAACCCGACCAACGCCGTGTCGTACGCCCTTGAGTGTGTGACGGAGGCCAAGAAACACCACCTCGAGTACCTGGCAGCCCTCGCCATGATGCAGCTTGCCTATATTCAGGTAGTATAATCAGCTGACACACATTAAGCTGACATTTTTAACCCTATACTCCACACAAGCATCTTTTAAAGCTTCTGCAACTGATGTCCCTATTGAAAACATTGTAGGAAATGGAGCATTTGCTTGTAATGAGCAAATGCTCCATTCCTACAATGATTTTAATCTATTAAAGAATGACATTTTTCTATTGCCTAGATTTTTAAATTTTTCTTCAGATTCTTTCCTTGTGGATTAGTCTAAAATAGCTTGTGGATGAAAGGATTAAATCTGAAAGCATACAGGGGGCCATTTCACAAAGCTTCTTAGTAAAATCTTAAACTTAAGTGAAAATTTCAAAAGCAGATTTCTCTTTATTTAAAAAAGATACTTCATTGAAACATTGCATGCTTGTGAAAAACTATGTTTTTCACAAGCATGCAAAGTTTCATTGAAATATATTTGAAAACAAATTGGAAATCTGCATTTGAAATTTTTACTTAAATTTAAGATTTTACTTAGACGCTTTGTGAATACGGCCCCAAAACCTTTCCTGGACAAAAATCTGTTATTTGATAGCACCATAGTGTGTTATGGGTTTCTTTAGGCTAACGGCAGTACTCACACTACTATACATTTGTTCGGAACAAGACGCATAAATTTCAATTTTCTTTGGAAAAATCCAATTAAGATATTAACACTGTCGCCTCTTAACCACCATGCTTAATAATTGGACTGAATCTAAAGCATACAGCCAGCCAATACGTAGGTGTTGTTTATCTTTTTATGTTTTCTGATCATAATGGATTTCAAATTATTTAATAACTATCGAATTTTCCTTGTACTTCTTTGCTTCGAAATGAAACTCCAATTATAGATGCTCACGAAATTTACAGTTACAGCTGGCAGTTTTAAACATGGCACCGTACTAATTGAAATGTTTAAAAAACATGATACTCGTGTATCCAATATACATAAATATGTTTAAAAATATGCATCTATATGACGGTCTTTTATAGGTAAAAAAGGGCATGTTAGCATATATGTGAATAATGGTGCAAAGAGCTACTTATAAAAAAAATCTGTTTAGTAAATGGACCAAGGAAGGGCAAATTTTCAGGGACAAAGTTATTTTGGTGGATCATACAAGCACCAAAAGAAACAAACATATATATGACATCACTTTGCTATGATCTTTGTCTCCAAGAAAGTCCTTGATTTGATACCTTTTGGCGCTAAATTAAAAACAGTCTTCTGCGACAAGTTTCAGAATAATATTTATATGAAAAAGAAAATAATAACTTTGAAAAGAATAACACTTGCCGATACCTCTTTTATAAGGCTAATTTGTCTTGTATAAGGTGCAGTTCCTGACCAAACGCCGCCTTGGAAAGGCGGCGGCTGATCTGTGTCTGCACTATTTGCCATGGCGCATAAATGCGACTACGGCAGTGAAAGGGTTTACAATCAGATGGGGTTTCTTCAAGCAAATAAACTATTAAGCCAGAAAATATGTCTTGGTTTTATATGTGTTTAAACGCCCTTTGTCCTGTAATAAATTAGACGTTTGCGAACAAAGCAGAACAATATACGAGGGATCCTCGTGTAATCCTCTGGTAAGGGTTAGCATGGTTAACATTTCTATTTTAACAAAAAATCTATAATATGATAGTAAACTTCCAAACATATTGGAAGTGTAAGATTCCATAACAAGATTCAAAGGGTTGAACGTGAGCTGTTTTATTCAATTTTCCAACAACGGGAACTTGGTGATGCTATCTTTGGATTCGCTAATTATGCCATTATCGTGTAGGCGCTCATAACGTTACAACAAGAACACCGTGCCAATGTCTGTCCTTTGAAATAGCATTGTTGAACGCAACTAATTAGACATTCTTAGCCGTTCAGTCTGGAGTTTTGTCCCGATAAGTAGTTGGTTGTGGAGTAGTATTAATTGCATATGCCATTTAAAGCACAGGAAGACATTTGCGTTACTAATTATTAATAATGATTACATTTTTTTTCGCTCAACAATTGAAAATGTGTTCATGGAAATAGCTGCAATGTTGCAAATATGGAACATTGAAACACATTTGTACATTTTGAACAATCGCTCTTTTATATATCACTTGGTATTCTCGGATTTTATTAAACTATCCTGAAACTTGAGACGGACCTTTATGCACTGTTGTAGACCGCGTGAAGCAACAATCATCATAAGTATGACCTATTTTGCAGTTTCTAAATTACGCACATCAATGAATCATAACATCATAGCATGCTTATTGGACTATAACCATATAGTAAAATGTACTGAGTGCTTCTACAAAAATGGAACGTGAGCAGACTCAATATATTGGAAACTAAACAGAGCCTATTTTTAAAATGCATCATGTTTCTGATATTTAAAAATTACATTTAACTGAACATTTACTAATAAACCTTAAGGTTTCAACCATGTGCATTACCATTGAAAAATGTACGGTTATTTTGTTTTATTTAATAAAACCACAAATCACAAGTAATAATTCTCTCCGACCTAAACATGTATATGAAAGTTTTACTTAGTACACAGTCAGATGTTCTAACACGTTTTATTACAGTGTTTAGTATGATCTGCTTAGCACCCACATAAGTATGTGTGGAAACTCGTACACCTATATGCATCATGATATTATCAATGGCATCAAACGTGCTGAAACACATTTTTTTCATGTAAATCTTCATCTTAAAATCAATAATATAAATACAGAAATCTCTCACTTCTCATTTTTCTCATATATTTATCTCGAATTCCGACTCTCTAAATATTTGAATATATTTTGCGATCCCATCACATCGAAAATTGCAAGCATGTCCCTTTATCATGTATCTATCCCTTTCATAATTTTTTTTTAAATATTTTGAAAAATGTATCTAATCAAAACTTGCATATTATATATTTAACTTCGTTAGACTACCTATTTATTTAAAAAGGAACACGTGATGTTTGTCAAACAGTATAAATAATCCAGCTATTCATAGGTAAACTACATTTTTACGTCAAATAACAGATACTGCTGCAAATAGATAACGTCTACAGATACAGTTGGTAGGTGAAAATATGAAAATAACCACTTTATTAGTAATCAATGACAGATGCTTCAATATTTTTTTCCCCAAAATGGGCATTCTGTTTTAGTAATTCAGAATAGCTGATTGACATGTTTTGATTTATACCATACACAAATGTCATCAATAGTTTACATGTTATCAGTAAAGTTTCAAACATATGTCACTGGTGTATTATATGTTTCCAATCAGATCAAATTACTTTGCTGTAATTGTTTCGTTGTCTAGACAGACATGGCGTTGGGGGATGCATGCTTGAAAGAAAGAACAAGAACAAGTACCTCATATAATCTTGACGCAATATTATCAGACACCAAGTTGATGGTTCAACAGTCGAGATTAATGAATAACCGCATATTCCTGGGAGTTTCAAAATCTCGACAATCAGCTTTTTAAGTGTAAGTTATTGTTAGTAACACATTCAACTTTTTTACAGTCTTGAATTATAAAGGCTATGATCCCTCCACTGGAATGTTAACATAACTACATTTTGAAAGTTTAACTCGCATACTTGAAATTTAGAAGTTTCGAGTGAAATATAGGTCACTATATTTAGGCAGAGATATATTAATCTGTGTTGAACCAGACCAGCTGAAACGTATCTGTAAGACAGTGTGTCTGATCGGGGTTTATACTGTTTGCTATTCATATACACAAATAGTTCCGTGTTCTCTATCACTCACAACCATATGATCTGCTGGCTTGGCAAATGTCCCTAACGGCATTGAAGAAAGTTATGACCAAGATCAGCAGCTGCTTTTTGAGATCAATGTTAATTTTGGATTTGCGATGTTTGAAACTTGGACTTCCAGATAGTTGTAGTTTGATTCCAACATTTGCAAACAGTATTAACCCTAATCCTATACTGCGATTCAAACGTAGTAGGATGTAGATCTACACTGTTTGCGATGACGTTAGAGCCCCTTCTCAGATATGGACCCGTATAAAATTGTCGGATTCATTGTTTAAACATAACAACATATTCAGGGCTGAACTGGTTGAAACATTTTACGGTTCAACATCGTACAAATGTGCCCATATTATTCTGTGATAGAGTTTTGTATAATATAAACCATTGTGTCTGATTGGTTATTCAGATTCGTTACTGTCGACACAACTTTTGATAACGTCAATAGATACAGCTCGTTGCGTCTGCAGACAGCCATTACATGCGCTGTTGAGTATCTTAAAGCGGTTGTGTCTCTTGCTGACCAATTTAAAGTACCATACTTTTGTAATGTATTTCTATCTTGTTCGTCGCAGACTATTGTATAGGATTTGATGTTTCTGGTTGTCTGATTAATGCTCGATATGTCATCTTTCAATCTAAGTTTTACAGCCAACCATCTTGTCATTTGAATACTCGTTGATAAAACTTCTGTAATCAATCGTGTCATACTAGGAAGCATCGTTTACTGAGTCGTTTATTTAAGCCTTACATCACTTCGTCAGTAGTTCAGCAAAGTAACGACCTGCAGCTAATTATTGGTGAAGTCCCCAGACATAGGCTCTGAATTTATCAGAATTACCTACAAGCCATGCAAGCCAGACAAATAGCTTCTTCGCCGTAAAAGAAGCCCTGTATCTTCGGCTAGTTATTTCATGGTTTATGATTGTTGTTTTTGTAAACTGATATAACTGTTGGTGGTAGCTAATTATTAACTTAGATTGATTAAAACCATAATGCCATATGCTTTGTAAGACTTCATCGCATAGAAAGTATTTACTGACAAAGGATGACTGTGTAGGCAAAAGCAAAATGAAATGTTTTTCTTTTTTCTTTAACACAGTGTAGTTAATGTTATGTGTGCTCGTTACGAACAAAGGTTTCTTTCTCAACAATGTATTCAAATGTCCTCTGCTACATCAACACGCTATGGACTAAATGAGTTAAATAGAAAATATAATTCTAAAGCGAAAATAAAGAAAGGATATTTGTCCGTCCAATTAAAGCAAAGATAAAGAATATATTTGTATAAAAGAGAATTGACTGATACATCTTAATCTCTTACTGTAATAACAAACATGGACAATGCTACTTTATTGAAGAAATGTAATACAGAAAATGGTAATTAGCAGATGTTCGAATTTCTCGTCGTATCATTAACTTCAGAGTAGTTAGGCATTGCGTAAGTTATATCTATTGATTCGCATGCTATGTTTTCCGATTTTAACATTTTCTGTCAAATTTATTACCATTTCTTTCTTCTAGAAAATAGACAATTCACGTTTACAGTTGTTTGACAGTTTTATATAAAACATATACAGGTATATCGATATGTCTTGCGTATAAGAACGTTAGTCGGATATTCGTTGACATTTGCAACACTCTGTGCTTAAAGTCAAACCGACGTTTACGTATTTCCAACATATAGTTTTCCAGTTCAGTTTGATACACTGTAGCAAATGACTATTTCCTAACTATGGCATTTTTTATGATATCCTCGATGCTCCCAAAAGCCCCGTTTATGCCACTTATATTAATTGGTATTTACGTATATGAAAAGCCTTCATCTATGAATTTGTCAAAAATCACGTAATTGATATTGTTGCAAATAGCAATACGTGAATATTTAACAAATGTATGTGTTCTTCTAAAACCCCGGTGAAACATGGCATAAATGTGGTTTTAGCAAATAAACGACGACACAATTTCAAGTTTTGCATAAGATAAGCAAACATTCATAAAGAAGAATTAAAAACACAAACCAATGGAGCTTCAACGGTAATGTGACTCATTAAGATACCCAACGAGACCATTGATAATAACCTTTAACCCTTTCGCAGCAACATTTAAAGTTGTCGGTTGTCACTGGTTCGGGATCAACTATTTTAACGAAAAACATTACAGTTATATTCAGTAAACTTAAGCTCTCCGGAAATCCTATTTTTCGGAATTGTGCTGTGAAAAAGAAGTACTGATCAGATGCTATTTTCTGAGGCGGCGTCTGATTAGTGACTTCATTTTTGTGCAATGTCGATTTAAGTCGCCTATGACGGTGAAAGTGTTAAACATATTAAACTGTGATGCAATTTATAAAATACTTTTTAATCATTATTGGTCTAATGTTTTGGACAAAAGCCCTTTTATTTATTTAACCCTTTACCCTAGAAGCAATTTAAGACTTATCTACGATGAACAAATTTGATCAAACGAATGGCTATTCGAGAGCAAATCAACATTCAGTTTTAAAATTAGCCCGAATGCTTCATTTTTTAACAATAATTTCAAAGTTTTCTAAAATTGAGACGCGAAAATTCGCTTCTGTGGATAAAAGCGTCAAGAGCTCTCATTATGTTTCATTTGAGTACGCCTGAACAATCCTTCGAAGACATTGTCAATTTCACAGAACACCAATACAGATCTAAAGATTAATGAGTTATGTCAGCATTGACGTGCTTGACCTTATGTCTAATGGATGACACCGATATTGATATAGCACTAAGCTCTAGCAACGTATCGTGTGACCTTTTCCCAGTAACAATATGACGTTTAAAATTGTTTTTCCTGCCCTTGTAACAGCTGACACCAAGTCATTTGCATTTAGATACAATATCTTAGGAAAACAGATTAATTGTTATATTCAAATTCCTATCAGATGAGAGGTTAATTATCGGGCAACCGTAACAACGGGAAGGTGATTCTTTCCTCGTAACTCTTATTACTTTATACAGTAAACAATATCTAACAGCTGTTTTTAATCTTGCGATTATTGTTGCATAAAAATGTTAATACCTTACGTATATGGTCTTATTTGGCTGTACGATTTTAGAAGAATATGATTGTGTAGTCTCTGACAACTAAAACTACATTAATAAGAAGGATTAACTTGCCAGATATGATCTCGAATGTGCGAAAGCTGATTTGAGTGGTGCTACCACAACCAACACTAACATTCACATCCGTTGAAACAGTGTACACATTAATCGTTAATATTACGACTATAAATGTTTCATCAATCATTAATTACCGCACTCACTCGGCATGTGGGATATAAGCAAAACGTGAAAACGGAGCATTCTGAACGGGATCTACTCTGTTGCTTCTACGAGCAATTATTTGAACAAAAGATTATATTGTTACAGTCTGCTTTAACGAATGCTATCATATTTGCTGTTATTATTCGAGCCATTCGAAGAATTACAGTCATCACGGTATGTTTATAATGGTGGCATATTTCTGCCACCACTTAACTACTAAACGTATGCGAAAATGTTAAATTTAATATTTCACACACGTATTTAGTAAGTGGTAACTCGAATATTTTCATGAAAACCAGATAAATATGTTATCATGAAAAATGACGTGTTAGTGTCCGGTATTGCCGCCACAAAACGTAATGTTAAAACCAAAAAGAGAGTATATGTTCACAAACATTTTCACGAAACTGTTCGCGAAAGTTATTGCAAACATATTCGCAAACGTGTTTGCGAACATATTTGTGAAACTGTTTTCGAATCTGTTCGAGTTTTTGTGAAGCGAGTCATCGAAAAATAGAGTAGGAATAAAACACGCAAATGGAACAATCGAAATAGAACACGCTATTTCAACAATATATGCCATTATACCTTATATCCACAAGCTAATTTTAGACTAATCCGCAAGGAAAGAATCTGATAAGAAATATAACAATAGGCAACAAAAATGTGATTTTTAATTTTATTTATATTTTCGTAGGATATGGAGCATTTCCTCGTGTAATTAAAATATTGATTAACTTCAGTTGTGTGCCAAAGATAACATCGGTTCTAAACTGATTTAGAAATGAGACTATTGTGTTATTTTGTCCCAAATGCTACATTTAACCCTTATCTTGCTCCCCGCACTTTGGTAACAATTGCAAACAAACAGCTTGAAATCAAGTTCAGACGCGAGTTACTCGGCGTCTGATCCGGATTCAAGCTATTGCCAAAGCGGGTCATACTCCTTCTTGCGCTCGTGTCATAAATATGGTGGTCCATAAGTGAAGCAGTCAGCCAAATATAGTATCTATTTTTAGATAACTAGTATCGCTAACCAGTTCAAGTTAGGATTCTAGATAATTATCCAGTTAGGTAACAGGATTAATTTATTAACTTGTGGCAGTTTGAGGCACTAACAGGCCACAATTCGTGTTAAGATATGTATCTGGTTTTCATGAAAATATTCCAGATTTCACATATTAGATAATTATGTGAAATACTTACACGAACCATTTCTTGAACACTTACTAGTTAAATTATTATGTAACATATTAACCCTTAGCCTGCTATTCGCGACTAAGGTGTTTATTCAAACAGCTTGGATTCAGATCAAATGCCGAGTAACTCGGCGTCTGATCTGGCTCCAAGCTGTTGACACTAAGACAATAGGGTCACTAAATTTTAAAATAAATCAGACGCTATTTAAAACCGAAGCAGACGACATTTTCAGCAATTGGCAATTTTCGTATCAGGCTAAGGGTTCACACGAACCTGTATGCGAACGCTAAGTGGTTAAGTGGTGGCAGAAATATGCCACCACAGTTTAGCAATATTTAATCTCGATGGGCTCGAAGCAAGCGCGGTGTCATTATATTGACATTGCACTCAGTTCTGAGCATTGTAACATTCTTGTTATAAAATAGTTGTCCCATATCTTCGGTCACATTTAACAAAGTTCGTAAGTGCCATTTTATAATGGCACTTACGACTTTTATCAATCGTAACCGAAGAGATCACAATCGTACTAGCATGTGCAAATAACTACACAATTTGCGATACTCGTGGCAATGTTTAATACATGTAAGTAGAAGACCATATCTTGAACATTTAGATGACAGGATAAGGGTTAATTGATCAATTGTTAATGCTGCTTAACGCATTATAGATATTGTATCTAACAGCGACCGTCTAATAGGATATTTAAGTGCTATCTAGTTATAGAATTGAAACGTATACTTTATGTAAAAGAATGGACTCTTCATACAGGGTCTCGCAATACATTTTTCAAAGTAAAACATGTTTGTCACGTGTGCGTAACAAAAACCTCACATGAAAGATAAATTTGTAGTATTTGTAAACTGCTGATTGTCTGTAGGCGTATTTTATAAAGTATATATGTAATCAAATTAGGTAATTATAAACTCCGATGTGACGGTTATTAGTGCTAAACACATGAAGCGTGACTTTAGAGAGCGGTCATTTAAAGGCTTTTGCGGCAGTAAGGGTGATCTTTATCTAAATCATAGATTTTGTTTAAACTTTGTAACACAAAACACCATTCACATACTTGTTTAAATATAAAATAAAAATAGGGGTCATCGATATTTTTTTAAGATTTGATTGATTCTTTTCTATATCATAATTTACACTTTTCTACGGTTTAGAACCATATACAGCCATTTACCATTACACTTATAAAAACAATTAATCAAATGCAATGTGAAAAATGCATATGCATTTTCACATTGCATTTAATTAATCGATATATGAGTAACAAGTAACAAATATTTATACAAAACATATGGGAAACGCTCGTACACCGGTGTTACGTAACTCTCGCGAGATCCGAGATTTGTAACTGACGCACACGCCTTTAACGCTAATTATGATATCGTTACATATCATTTTTACATCACTAGTTGCATGTTTATATCGAGAATATATCGTCGGTGTTATGCCAAAACCTCGTATCTGTCATTTTGGTAAATTGGTAGTTACTTGTTTTTTGAAAATGTCGTATGTTCTCTTAATAAAACGTTTATCTGCTATTTTAACCACTGGTATTTATGTGATTTTAACACAAATTGTCGGTTTACTGTTAAAACCTCGTATGTGACATTTTTGAAAACATAGCACATACGACGTTTTAGCAGAAAACCGACGATATAATGACGTTATATAACTCTTTCATTACTTGCCCGGAACCATAGTGTCATTTGTAAACAGCTCCATGAAACGCTACCCAGATCCGGCTGAAACGCCGAGTAAATCGTAAATCGGCGTTCCATCCGGAACCAAGCTATTTGCGCATATTACGCACGCGCAACATTGTTTCCGGCAGTGAATGGTTTAACACTTTACTTCACCCGCTAGTTTTAGACTTATCCATAGGGAATTAATCTGACGATAAAGTATAAAACAAACTTCGAAGAATAAAAGTGCCATTAATGAATTGTTTTGGAGATATTTTAGGAAATGGGGCATTCGGTCATCACGAGCAAATTGTTCATTTCTCTTAACCCTTAGCCCGTCATTCACGACTGAGATGATGTTTCAAACACCGTGGATCCAGATCAGACGCCGAGTAACTCGGCGTCTGATCGGGATCCAAGCTGTTTGACTCTCAGACAAGAGTTCCACCAATTTTTTAGTAAATCCAACATTTAAATTTGAAGCAGACGACAATTTAGCAGACGACAATTTTAGCGGTGGGCTAAGAGTTAATAGTCGTCTGTTTCAAAGGCGCTTCTGCAGAGGATGGGAATAAGACAAAAAATGTCAAAGTATTTTCAAATATCAGCAGTAATGAGGCAATTGCTGACGCTTGTCTTTTTCTACAATTTTTTTGTCATTTTCCCCAATAGCACTACGGCATCGGCGACTTCGTCTGTTTATTCTCTTTGTCGACGGTCTTACTTCCGCATGAATGCGAACCTGAGCTGACTTGTGCTGTCTGGGTTTTTTGCAATATCGACCTCGCCAAATTCCTCGGCTTTGATAACAAGATGATGAATTGCGACAAAGACGTCTCTATTTATGGTGTGACATGGCCAGAGGAAATAACAAGACACGGCGGCCCTGACTGTCACAATGTGATGTGATAGCCAGAATTACCATGGCAACGCGTAAATGGTTTCATAACGAGCAGGGCTCCATATAACGTGCGTATTATAAAATGCCAAAATCCTTGCTTCTTTGCAAAATGCTGAGGTGTGACAACTCGTTAGAATCGTCTTTTCAAAACGATTTTAACGAGTCGTCACACCTGTGGGCTTTGTAAAGAAGAAAGTAATAGTTTGTCGTAAAAAGTAATTTACACATGCTTACCTGTAACCCTGTAGTTTCTAGTAGTTATTTGCAAATATGAAACTTCACTCTTTTAAGGCGTTTGCGGCAGTTACAAATCTCGGGTCTCGCGAGAGTTACGTTACACTGGTGTACGAGCATTTCACACATGTTAACATTTGTTTTATTATTTTTAAAAAAAAAACATATTTGTTACTAGTTACGTGATTAATTAAACGCAATGTGAAAAATGCATATGCATTTTTCACATTGCATTTAATTGATCAAGTAGCACGTGGCTTTATATGGTTCTAAACCGTAGACAAATGTGAATTGTGTCACTAGAAAATAGTAAAACAATCTTAAAGATATCGGTGACCCCTATTTTCTATTTCATATTTCAACAAGTGTTTGCCTGTTCTTTCACACTACAAAGTTTAAACAAAATCGATTTTTTAGAAAAAAAATCGCCCTTACTGCCGCAAACGCCTTTAATAGAGGATATGATTTATTTGTGGCGGATATTTTATTATTATCGGCTATTAAACCATATCTCATAACACGACACACTATTATCAGACGTATCCACAATGAAATATTCTGATATAATGGTCGTCTGCTACACGTCTGACGTGTCATAGTTTAATATGAGTCGTGTGAGTTCATCTTTAATGCTAAACTCTTTACGTGGAAGTTGAGGGAATATTGATACTCTC